>JBBPTT010000263.1:0-33833 GCA_038094175.1 Boletellus aff. lepidospora
AACGTCCGGTACGAGATTTCGGGGGTGGCGAACAGGGTGGACACGTCGGCGTCCGCCTTCAAGCAACAGTTTTTCGTCAGGCCGCGTGGCGGGGAGTGGTACTTTGTGCCGGGCACCCGCACGGTCCAGGCGTGGGCGGCGGAACCCAGGGCCTGAGCGCTGATCACGGTCGTGTGGTTTTCGCGATAATGAACGTATGAATGGCGTCGATGCGTTTCTTTTTGCTTTTCAGTCTTGCTCGCACACCGTGTCTACCGTTGTGCAGCGACAGAGGCAGTTTTGCGCGAGGTTTCCTCAGCCGTGTTGGGTAAGGGGGGGAAGGCGCGGCGGTGACACGCACACAAACTGGCGTATGCACGGCATGAGCTTTCAGACTTTTTGCGCTCCAGGTGGCCGGCAGACGCCACCAAGAGGGAAATGGCGCGTCGATCTAGGGCATCAGAGTGACGAGCTCGACGAGGCTCACCGCTGAGGCAAACAGCACCCCGGGCCAGTCAGTGCGACCCATGTTCAAGCCTTCATCCAACAAGCGAGCGGTCCTCCTGGCAAGAAATAAATGACATTCGCTAGCGATGATGTGTGCGCCATGGTTTCACCCGACCGTCAAGGCCACGTAGTAGCAACCCCCTGCGAGAGGAGCGGGTACGGAGGGTACAGGAATATGGCGCCGCACGGCCACCCTACATCAGCCCCGCTCTTGCAGCGAATCGACACCCCGCCAACGGGGCGGACTCAGCCACCAGAGAAAGTGCGATCGCACCAAAGAGCGAGCCAGGCAGCGGCGCTCCGTCTCGTGAGCGCGCCCCCGCGACGGGGATACGCGCCTCGCTCCCCCAACCCGAAACCAGACGCCATTGCAGACCTCTGCGGGACGCTTCGTGCGGTTGGAAGGACACTCGACAACACACGCGACACACGCAACGCGCCTTTTATGTCTTCTTCTTTTTTTTTGGTTCTCCGACGCTCCGCTGCCGCGTTTGCCGAGACGCGTGCGAGGGTGTCGATGTGACAGCATGCCACCCCCCCGTCTGTCCGCGCTGCCCAGGCCGCGAGAGTCCGTGTTTGCAGGCTCGGGCCCGGACCACCTCTACCGCGGGGACGCCAACGCGGTCTGCCCGCCCAACCTGCGCGAATGCGTGCTCGCGATGGAGGACTGCTGTGAAGAGGTCCGTCCGTCCGTCGACCTGACCGCCCGACGCTTGACAACGAGACGGCGTGCAGGCATACGAGGCGCAGCAGCTCCTCCGGAACGGGACGTCCGACCTACCGCGGATGCGTAAAGTGTTGGAGAATCAAAAGGGAGGCTCCCCCCCCTCTCCCTCCCCTGTCGTCGTCCCGCTCATCCCATACTCAGGTGTTTCTCCTCGTGGACGAAGGCACCGTGCGGAGATACAAGGCAGACCTCGCGGACGAGATCGAGCCACAGATCAACGAGCTCATCGAGCGTGCCGGACGCGGTCTCAAAATGCTCGCCCGCAAACAAGCCTTGATCCAAAGCAAGGTTCGTTCGTCTGCCAAGACGCGGCGGAGGCGACTGACACCCCCCGGCCGGCGGCGGAAATAGGTGGAAACAGCCCAGGTCGTGCAGTCGCGCGCGGCGACGGCACCGACCGCAAACAAGCGCGAAGAACGCAGGGTGCAGATGCTGTCCAAGCAGCGACAGCGGCTCGAAGAAGAAGTCAGAGTCCTCGAGTCGGAAATACTGGCACTGGTCGCTTTCCTTTTTTTCATTTCCGACGCGTCGACGCTGACGCTTCGTTGTAGCAAAACAAGAGGCCGTAGTGCCGGGCTCGCTCTCCTTTTGGACTCACGAGACCTGTTCATGACTACGAAACCCGCGTGTCGTCGTTCCCCCGGGAAGCGTCATCTCATCCGCTTTCAGCTCGAAGCGCTGCGTGTAGTCGATGTATACCGTGCATCACACGGATCATGTACTTTGGGACGGACCGGCTTAGTTCCGACCTGTAATCGTGATTTGCCGTTCATTTCCATTGGAGAAACAGTGCGTGTGTGCGTTGTTCACCCTCGCGCGTTTGGCGGAACATGGCCTTTGCACTGTTGCCTATTTCCATTTGTACACCTCGATGCTTTCCTGGTTGCTTGGCGTCGGTCGGTCCTCGTACCGCCTGGGCGTGCACCGCGACCCATCCCCTGTCATTTCGATGGCGAGAGCGGACAAGGCTAAAAGGCAACGACGCCGCTCGATTTGAGCGTGTTTGTGTACTTGCTCGCTCGGAGGACCGTCCTCGAATTGCTGCGCCGTTGCCAAGCACCCCCTCAGGGTATCGCATCGCATCGCGGTCCGTCTGTCTTCGGCAGTGCACCACTGCGCTCGGGTTAGACCCAGGCCGACGGCGCTACCAGCCACTGGGCAAGAACAGACTCGTAGATGACAACACCCACGAACGCTCGATTTGGAGGCCTCGCCTGCCGGGCAGTGGGTTACCCACGATCTCTCACGCCGCGATGACAGCGGCGGCAAGGAACGAGCACAGCCCGTGGTAAAGCGCCGAGTCTTTGGACGCGCGCGTGTGCGCACTCGTCTCGCCTGTGGCCTTCCCAGGGGCATCTGGTGCCTAGTAGCCGCCACCTGCCCTCCAAGGTCAACCGAGCAACACGCGTCCGTGCGGCCACACATCACGATCCTCCCACAAGACAGTGCAAGGACCGTATGGGTGGGAGCCACTGATCACGTGCTACATTTCGGCCGGCCCACAGGTTCGGCGCAGAACGAGCGCAGCCCGCAGCAACGGCGGTGGTGGCACTCGTGGCCGGTCGGCCACTCGTTGGCCCGACGCGATTTCGCAGAGGGAAAAACGGGCGCGTTCCATCAGAAATAAGGGCCACCACCATCAAGAAAAGGCGGAGAAGCTGTCCAAGAAAAGGTCATGTACGTGGGTACGGTGCCTCGTGAATGACGCCCAACGTGGAGATCCAAGTATATGTTCGGCCAGACCGCACCGGGGTGCCGTTGGGGAAAGAACGGGACCCGGGCAGGGGATGGAACCGAAGCCAGTTCATAGAGGGCTAGACGAGTTTTGGTGGGAGCGAGGTGGGCATTCGATTCCTTGCTTCCCATGGGGCGATCAGCTCGGTCGATCGATGCTTGATCGTTGTCGAGGTGGCCATCAAGGACACATTTCATCTGGGGGTTTAAAAAAAGAAGACGATCTGGGTGTTGACGAGCAAAGCGAGGGGAGGGTGATCAAGCAGGCATACGAACCGGGAGATCGACGCATTGCAAGTTCCACTGTCTTCACCATTGGAGATTGCCCGTTAATATCGACTGGTTTGGGTGTCCATTTGAGAAACAATAGCTCGCCGCTTCTGCACACGAAGGGGTCTGTGCCGCGGTGTCTCGGATCAGTCAGATGATCATCTTCGCGAACCCCCCTTTGCTGCTTGCGGCGCATCTGGTTCAACATGTGAAACGCTTTCCCGAGTCTCACTCTGCTTGCGGTGCCACACGAGACCTTTGCGTCCACGACCCTCCAGAGCAGGTGCGACCAAAGAAGGACGACGCGTGGACCAAATGCCGGCACCTCGTCGATTTGGACAAGCAATCAGCCACAAAGGTCGGTGGTTGGATTCCAGCCTGTCGAGGCTATGTCCAGAAGCACCTGGCACATTAGGCGAACGAGTCGAACAAGCGATGCGTACGAACGGGGAAAGACGTGAAACGCGTGGTGGATTTCGCTCCCACCAGACGCGTCTTCTCTCCGTCTCATGGATAAACAAAATTAGTCGGCCATCAAATCGGACTAGTTTATACGTTCGTGAATAGAGGGCAGACGGAGGGGCTAGAGAGGGCCCGGGAATGAGGACACTGTTCGAGTGAAGATGTTCTCGGAAGACAAGTCTGATTGTGTCACACCAATGTGTCCCGTAGGCTGCACGTTTCCCCGTTCCCTCCGACTTCTTGTCAGATGGGGTGTACGCTCGATGGCGCCGGTTTCCTCCAGTTCCGGTGACCGGTCTGGATGGATCGCACCGTTCTTGTGTCAGGGAAAATCGACCCGCTGAACATGGAGATTTGACGAAGCGATGCTGAATGTTGTTGGCGAGGAATGGATGGTGCCGGCCAAGTCGAATGTTGGTTGCGGATTGCTGTGTGCCGTCGTTCCATTGTCGATCCGACCTGGTCGTTGGCGACTGACAATGGACTCGAAAGAAAAGAAAAGGCGAGAAATTCCAGTGCAACCCGCGGCACGTGGAGGGTCCAAAACGTACAGTTTGCTTGTTCTGATCAGATTTTATAATGGTCTACCCGTGCAGGCCGTCCCCCCCAACGTCCTCCTCCTCGTTCCCCTTCCTCTGAACACCCCACCCATTCGATTCGCCCACGCTCTGCGGTAGTGCGCTGGTCGTCCTCGCTCGCCCATCCCACGCCAACGTTTCATCTGAATCTCTACAGCCTTTGCCTCCGACGTTACACCCCACACCATTTGCAAGACAACAGCGACGATGGAGTGCCCTATCCTTGTGTGGATGCTCTCGCTCAACCGCGATGTGACGACGGAGGTGCGTGTGCGCCGTCCTTCCCCCGTCCCTCCTCCAAGTGCATGCGCCACAATCGTGCTCCGTCCCTCTTCCTTTTTTTGCTGACCCTTTGGTGCAGGAGTACGAAAAGTGCTATAACCTCATCAAGGAGTGTGCGCCGCATGCACGGATTGGACATGATTGCACGTCCATCGATTCGTTCCGTGAGTCTGTCCTTTCCACACTAACTCCGTGCCATCTTTCGAACCCATCTCTTCCATTCTCCTTCTCGATCTTGTCCGTTGTTAACCCATGGTGCAATGCAGGGCAAATTATATCACAAATGCTTCCGCTCCTCATGATGCGACATAGACGGATATCGAGAACAAAGTGGAAGGACTGCGAGACGTCAAACGGGAAACACTGGATAGAGCAGGTCCGTCTGTCCGGTCCTTTGCCCCCTACGACGCTTCTCATCTCCCCAAAAATTTCGTCGCATCCCATGCACCCACACCCGGACACAGTCACCCGACGACATGCCGCCGGAAAAGTTCCTCCAGTCGATGATTGGCTACCATCTCGCATACGACAACTCGTTGTGTGGCATGGTCATGACCCAGGGCCGCCAACGACAGGTCGTCAACATCGGTCTCGGCATCAAGCAGCTCTGCGTCGAGCCCCGTGGTGTGTCCGTCGCCGCATATGCCGAATCGTTTGCCCACAAGGTCCGTCATGTCTCCATTCTCATTTACCCAGGATTCCATTCTTATCCTTCCCCCCCTCTTTTTTTTTTTTTTTTTGGTCCACGCGCTGTTCCATGCGTCCTCGGCCTTGTGTACCGCACGCGCGCTTGACGCCCTACACAGCTCACCCCGCTCGAGTTAACGTTCGTCGCGCCCGAGCTCGGCGACGAAATCGTCCTCCGCCGACTCTGCATCCTCCTCTCCCTCAAGGCGGCGTACATCAAGGCCGTCGGCCAGTCCCGCGGGTTCGACTGGTCGCGACTCGAGTTCAACATCCCAAAGGAGAGCGCACGCGGGGACGACCACCCGCTCCAAGGCTGGGAGTTCCGCGTGTTCAAGGCCCAGCTCGGCGTCCAGCGGAGCGGGGCGGTGATCGAGGAGTCGTACCAGTGCGCATGCGCCTTCTTTCGCGGCACCAAGGAGTCCAAGTTTATCTGGCACGACAACGCCAAGGACCTCGAGGCCTGGGTGCAGTTCATCAACATCGATCAGATGATCAAGGTCATCCCCAAGTTGACCGCGTAGACGGGGATGACTTGGTGTTTCTCTCTTCTTTCTCTCTTTCTCTCTCTTCTTCTGCGTCCCCCTCATCTCTGCTCTGTATCTCCTTTTTTCCTCTCCCTCCATCCTCGTTCTTGTCGATTCGCGGTGACCCCCCTTCCCCTCTCATTCGTCGCGCTCGGAAGTGGACTTTTTTTTTTTAAAAAAAAAACCCCCCTTTCATTCCTCCACGCGATGTGTATCACGCAATGCTGCATCTAGTCATAGCAAACGAAAAAAGGAAAAAAAAAATGCTCATGCTTATTTTATTCCGTTTCTCGCCATCATATGTACAACTTGATGAACCAGAGACGGAACGGACGCCCAATACTGTCGTCGGGCAAAAAGTAGACATTCGTTCTCCCCTCCCCCCCACAAGGACGTCGTTCAATCGTCCGCTTTCAACGACGCCACAAACGTGGTGGACGACGGGTCCATGTCCGATCCCATCTGTTCCGGCGGCACGGGCGGGCCAGTGTAGTGGAAACGACCGCCTGGGGCGCGGGTGAGACCTTTTTTTTTCGCCCACGACCGACGCCATCACGTACTGATCAAGTACCACACCGCGCTGATACACCCAAACCCGACGAACACCACCGAGGCGTAATCTGAGACGAAACAAAAAAAAAAAAAAAAACAGGTCAGCAAACTTCCCCTTCCCCCCCGAAAGAAAAGAGAGGCGCGATACGCAACTCATGGTGATCCGCGTGACGGGCACGTTCGCCGGCATCGAAAACAAGACGATCGCGAACGCGATCCACGCCACCGCGATCGCGTTCACGACGACCCCCACCCGTCGCCCGAGCGCAAACGGCGCGTCCTCGACCGCCTCGCGCCCCCGCGCGAGCGAGATCGCGACCGGGAGCGCGTACGACGCGCCGAGACACATGACCGCGACGCCGACGAACGCGTTGAACGCCGTCGAGGATCCGAGGTAGATCAGCCCGAGCAGCACCTGGATCGTCGTCGACAGCAGCAGCGCGTTCACGGGCACGTCCTGCAGCCACGGGCCGGTGTGGATCCGGCTGAACACGGCGTGCAGCGGGATCGCCTTGTCTCGCGCAAACGCCCATGTGGCGCGAGATGCGGCGCACGAGATCGAGATGGCGCAAAACATGCCGACGCCAAAGACTGGAAGCGCATGGCTTGAGGGCGTCCAATTTGGAGAACAGACGTGGACGTACCGATGAACCACTGGTGGAGCAGGTGCATGACACATGAGGGCACCGCTATCAGCGGAAAGGCCAACTCACCAATCCAAAGCCACCTCCGTTGGAACCCATGATGAGCGTAAACATGACGCCAATCGGTTGACCAGAGCTAACTGGATGTCCGCACGTGTGCTCAGGTCAGGAACACAACGACATCATGCAAACACACCTCGCAACAGCGTGGCGACATCAGGCATGGTGAAGAGGATCGGAAGAAGAAATACGACGCCAGCAATGGTTCCAATCGGCACGGACAGTGAAATCGCTTTCGGGAGGATCTCGGAAGGATTGTGTACCTCTTCCGCCATACTGGCAACTATCGCGCGCATTCAGCTGACAATCAACGACACGACACGATCCACACCTACTCATACCGATCGCGGAGTATGTATATGCTGTTGAACCAGAGGATAAACGAGACATCAAATGAAGGAAACGACATACCAGGCTGACCGTCACGTCCAATACGCGCATGAGCTCGTTCCTTCTATAACAAGGAATCGCTTACCGGGAGCAGGCCGATGAAAAAGGACCAGCCAGGGGTCCAACCAGTAGCGGGCTCAAAGTCACCTAGTGCAAATGAAGCTGAGCGGCGGCCGGCGGCCGCCTTGGCGGACAGACATATCAGGTTGACTATTATGAACCTATGAGGCAGCGCATTCCCACTCAGCCGGCACATCCTTACCGATGATACCAAGAGCGGTCCAACACGCGCAGGCAATCTAGAGAGTCGTGAGTCGTGACAAAAGAAGCTCAATGGCACGCACATCAATTGCTGGTAAATATTTGTTCAAGAACAAGCAAAAACCACACGAAATGGCGGTGACACCCAGGAAGATTACGTCTGAATGAAGTATGAGCACAAAATGAAATGTTCTGATTTGGAAACGCACAGGTCTGCCACGGTGTCGCCACCCAGTCTGGGTGGTAAATGCCTGCACCTGCCACAATCAGCTGAGCCGTTCCTTGTCAGAGGTGAGCGCGCATGATGTTGTGGAGCGAGTGAAGAATACCAAAAGTGACGCTCAACGTGACGGTCCAGTTTCCTACTAGGTTGAGCCATCCGTTGATCCAGGAAAAGATAAGTTTGTAGCGAGGCGAAGCCAGACGATAACACCAATAGTATGCGCCAGCCGACGTCGGGTACTTGGAGCAAATCTCGGCGAGAGAAAGAGCGAGCATCTGCGTGAACACGGACACGAGGATCCATCTGGGGCGGGCGTCAGCGTCAATGGCATCTCCATATTGCGGCTCTGAACAACGCACCCCCAGAGTATCACGGCTGAGCCACCTCCGGCGAGGGACGTCGCTATTGGGGCAGCCAGACCGTACGCTTGGTCCGTGTCAGCATGATACCGATTGACCCCACTAGCGCCACTCACGCACTGCCATGATAGCTACCATCGCCAACACATCAGACACTGCACAAGTCCAGAGAGGATGTCAAACGAACCGAGTGTCACTGTATTCGCGCAACGACGGAGACAGTGAGCACGAGCAGCGACGTCGGTCGTCAGGCTGAACTTACTGAAGAGAATGTGAAACAGGCCGCGCGTCTGGGAAGCATCGTCAACGTCTGCTTGGCAGAGGGCACGGATAACTCGATGATACGCACTCTGGTCATTTCTTGCATGTACCCGAGCCTTTCGAGCCCTTGGCGAGCAGCTAGGTCGATGTCGAGCGTGTCTTTGGCCTCCATGATGCGTCTGTCGGGACCGTGGTAGCGAGTTGGAAAGAACGAGCGGACCGTTAAAGTGGGGCTAGAAGCAGCTATAAGAATCTCGGCATTAGGCAGCATGGGGATATAATTAGAACGTCACTGAACCTGCAAGAGTTCATTTCCGCAAAAAAAAAGAAACAAAAATTGATAACAATGGGCTGCTGTGGGGTAGTTCGCAGTTGAGCATGCGGCCATCCGAGTGCGGGTGACTGTGGTCCTTGGCTGGCAGCGGCTACAAGACTCGCTAGTGGCCTCTAGGAAAGCTGTCAGCCGACAGGGCCGCAGGACTGGCGATGGCAATCCTCGGATAACAGTGAGGGCCTACCTAGTTGGGATGCCGCTTCAAGGAGATCATTTATATTGGTTTGTCATGGCCCCGCAAGTTCCGGGGCCGGCTTAGGACCACCCACAGCTGCAGTCGCCAAAGAAGTTCGAGCTCGTTCGTGAGCGGTGGTCGTCGATTAGACACGCGCACTGTCGTTTTGAGGTATGACGACACTTCCATGTACGGCTAGTCTCCTGTCTCTCCCGACCGCCTGCGATGCCAGCCAAGTCGCGGTCGAGCGTGCGGTGTGTCTGGTGCGCCCGCGAAGGCGAATGGACCGCCTTCATGCGCTGCTCTCGCTGCAAAGTGTCCATCTACTGCGTACGTGTTGGCACTTTCGGCCCTCTCGCGCGCTTACAGTGACCGCTCACACAGTCCAATGAATGCCAACTCTCCGACTGGCCGACCCACAAGACTGCCTGTACCCCCGCGCCGCCCCAAGAACCGGCGCATACATTGACACCAAAGATCTTCGGCGTCATCATCGCCTGCAACGCCGACCGCGCGCGCGGCGCACGCCCGTTCGAGGCCAAGATCATTGGTCCATCGCATGCGATACACACGCATGGCATGCTCTGCCCGCTGTTCCAGCAGGTCGGTTTCCCCCTCGTCCTCTTTCGACACCTCCACGACGATCCTGCGTCGACGGCACGAGACCCTGGCCTGGACAATCAGATCGCTGCACATCTCATGACGCACCCCAACACGAGCCATCCAGAAGACATGCGCGTCCACCTCCACTCTCTTTTCGTCTGTTCGACTGACATCGCGTTCAGGTGGCAGCGAGCAAGTTGCATAGGCACGGTATGTGACAGTGTCGGGCCCGCATCACGAGACCAGCTTCGAGACCGGACTAGGTGACCGTCATGCGTCAGGATGGCAAATCGCTCTCGTTTGAAGCGATCGAGACCGCGTTGATGTACGTGGACCACCTCTTGCGCATGTTTCGCGATGGAGCCTCCCCGACTTGCCTCATGAACCCCGCCGGCTTTCAACGTTTCTGCCAGAGGTACAAGGACGAGAGGATCACGAGCGGCGATATGTCGTTCCAGACGATGGTCGTTCCTCTGTAATGTGCGATCAAGTGTACGTTTCATGGCGTTTGTGGTAAAGTCTCGCTATATTGTTTGAATCGGGCTGCTTTGGACGTGCGCTAGAATTGATCATGCATACTTGTGCGATCCCGTTCGTCTTTTTCCCCAGGAATAGTCTCGAGTGGCACGGCGTGTGCTTTGACCAGGTGCTCCCGCGGGGATATCAGGGTCGACACTATCTCCCGTCAGGTGCGTCCACTTGTACGTACTCGAAGAAGGTGTGCCGCCGGCATGACCTGATATGGACCTCGTGCAAGCGCTGGTCGAGACATCCGACGGAGTCGCACACCGTCAGGGGATGTGACGCGGGCCAACTGATTCTCCGACGAGCTGGCCAGCCGCAAAGGCAACCATCACGCACCACGTTTATTCTTTGCCTTGGGGTTGTCATGCCACGCCGATCCAGGGCACTGCTGCACTGCGGTGCCCTGGAGAGCGTGATAGATCCGGCGGCGAAAAAACCTTCGCTTGTTGGCGTCGGTTCTGAAAGCGGATTTTTCTTGGTTTGCCGTCGGTTGCGACGGACTTGCCGACCGCCGGGATGTCACCCGCTGGCCTCGAGAAGAATTCAGATCTTCTGGTTCTCTTTCGCAGGATGGCCCTGATCACGCAAAGTGTGGTCCATCACGCGCCTGCCCGCCATCGGCGGAAGGAGACGCGCTCCAGGTGGGTACCAGGTCCGAATGTTGTTCATGGGCAGATTGCTGGTGACGTTTTTCAATGATCGAGCCAGTTTCCTTCGGGAAAAAAAGAAAAGACCGCGCGTGAGATGCGTGTTTCAAACATGATCGGTCACGATGTAGCAGCCCTTCTCCGGAACTATCTCTCGAGTGCATCGTTTCAACTTGGGCAAGCCAAGTCATGATGGTTGACAGAGCGGCCTTGGCTACTGCCTCGCCACCACGAGATGCCTGCTAGCCGGACTGAAACCTCCACTTTCGGTAGTTCCCCCACTGAGCGGCTGCCGATAAGTGTCATCAGAGGTCGCCGTGTGTGCGCATAAATTCCCCCCTCCCACATCCGACGTCTTTGCCCGTGGAGATCATGTCGTCCCTCAAGCTGCCCATCCTCCTTCCGTCTATCTGGCTGTTCAACATATCCTTCATGTCTCCCAACGCTCCTGCCGACGCATCTGAGCGCGTGTCCCGCGCACTGTACGAACGTATATGCCCGTTCTTGTGGCCATTTTTACATAGGGTATGATTTCCCACCTGCCAGCATGGTCCCAGGCACTGACCTGCCCTCTCCTCCTCGACGTGTCTCTGCGGGACAGCTCTCTGCATCCATCCCCTGCATCGCTGAACTGGTCGTGTTGCTCGCCGCACGCTGCCCCTCCGCACGCACCTCCCAGCTGCTCACACACCTCGTCCCGTCCGGCGATCTCCCCACGGCGCACGCCAACGCGTGTTTTCTGTGCGGTGCTGCGCTCACTGCCATCGGCAGCCTAGGCCGCATCTGGTGCTTCCGCGCGCTCGGGCGACACTTTACGCACCACCTCGCGCTGCGGCGGGGCCACCGCCTCGTGACGACGGGCCCCTACGCGTTCGTGCGGCACCCAGGGTACTCCTTCGCCACGCTGAGCGGGCTCGGCATCTCGCTCGTCCTCGCGAGCCCCGACTCGTTCGTGCGGCGGTGTGGCTGGCTGGACACCGTGACCGGCCGGGTCGTCCTCGGCGTGTGGGCGGCGCAGAACGTGGCTGGGTGGGTGTTGAGCTACATGCGGTGCGTGAGCGAGGACGCGCTCCTGCGGGCCACTTTTCGGGGCGAGTGGGAGGCGTACGCGGCGCGGGTGCGGTATCGGATGTGCCCTGGCGTGTTCTGAGTTGCGGAGGATCGCTGCTGCTTTCGGCAAACGAGCGTGCAAAGCCGGCGGCAAGTGTCGTCTCAGGGATTGTGCTCAGGGACGTATGTAAGCGGCATCTCGGCATCTTCCGAGACCTGTCATTTTGGCGAGGGGAAATATTTCTATACGCGTTTGCGGCTATCGAGTCCGATTCAACGTGTTCCTTCGTTCACGAGTGTCGACTGTAATTCTTTCTCTCTTTGCGCGAGTTGAACGTGATCTGACCGTTTCAAGGCCACCCCGCGCTGTGGAGGAACGATGTTCATCATCAGAACGTCAGTGCGCCAAATGTGATGGACAAACGCAAGGAAGACGATGCTGTCCGCGTGCTAAGTGACTCTTGATCCGGTCAACGTTGGTTAAGGTGGAACAAGGAACGAACGCACTGGGACGCTCCCACACTCATAGCTCTCGACTCGCTCGAACCGGAAGCATTTGCGGCAGGGAACGTCGCACGCGTTCATGGGTGTGATGCAGAATCATTCGTGCGTGGGTTGCTCTACGCTATGAGGGTGGCGAGCTCCGCAACTCCTCTGATCGGTATGTCGATGCATGGGTCAAGGCAAACGCAGATGGGCGCAGAGTTTTCACTGAGGTTCATTCGGCGTAACACGATACCTGGCGAGGGTCATGAGCGTAGCTGGGGAGCTGCAGATGCATGTTTGCGCAGATTGCACAGGCACATGTCGAGCAACGAGCCAAAACCCTCAGTCGCCGACCCAGGGGAGGCCGCCGAGGAGGGTTGGGCCCAGGCAGCGGGCACAGACGTAGAGCATTCAGATCAAGCCGAGGGTCGACACCACAAGCAAGGATGACTCCTGCACACACAACCTGCAACGAATGCGTGTACATGTACACTTCTCTCGGCAATCTTGGCAAATGGGACTGAGTAAACTTTGAAAATAGCATAGACAAGAGGCAACGTGTCAGAGTTATCGTGAGAGAACAATGTGGATCAATCTATGCATCCTCGCTCGCAAACATGCCCACCGACTCCCAGTAGTCTACCCATAGCGCCGCGTCCACAGCCGATAGCGGCTCCAAGTGACGCATCGTCGCGCTCACTCGCTGCGCCACATCCGTACCGAACCGCACCAATCCACCAGCCTCCAAATCGCTCGTATTGTCCGATGCGCGCACCGCTGCATCACCTCGAGCCGCGTTGCGGAAAAACTCGACAAGCTTGACAGCCGGCTTTTCATTGAACAAGGCACGTCAGACACCCACATGGCAGCAACTGCGAAGGACAATAACGCACCACACGTCGAATCGTCTCGCTTGACGCATCGGCCGCGTACGCCTCCAGTCTCTCCACCCACTGCGTGAACGGGATCAACGGCAAAACAGACCTCGTCAGACCTTTCCGATGAACAGCGATGCTAATGGACTCCATGACAGACGTCCACTTGATCGGCCGGGGATGCACCAAGTTCACGGCGAGCGGGGGTTCTCCGTCTGCGAACGCAACGTCCAGTATCGCATCGCTTACCGCGTGCGGCGGAAGCCATGATGTGACCTTTGCAACAAACGTCAGTCAGAATAAAACAAAGTGTGAAAGGACTTGCCCCGAGTGCATCGGGAAGCGCGCCCAGGGTCACGCTTGACTTGACGATGATGGGAACCCAGTCCGTAGTCGCCCACGCGCCCCGCGGCGCGCCACCAGTGATCTGCCCAATCCTGAATGACGTCGCGGGCAACCTGCTCGTTACGAGAATCTATCCACGTAAAGATAATTCGAAATGATAAGAGGCCGAATCGCGATCAACGAAGGAGACAAACAACACGCACCCGCTCAGAGACGTATTTGCTTGCTCCGTAACCTAATCCTATGGCGACACTTGCATCGAACTGCACCTCCTCCGGGAACGGACCCTTGCTCGCGTCCCATCCTTGTGCTGACGACACCGACGAGGTGAACAGGAATCTCGATTTGACTGACTTGTTCGACGCGCGTGCCAGGTCGATCAGATGGCGTGTTCCCCGCACATTTTGTTCAAACGACGACAGTGCCAGGTTAAAGTCGAGTCGCCAAGCGTTGTGGATGATCGTCGTCACTGAATCGCGGATTTCGTCGTATGTCCGGTCGTCAAGCAAAAGTTTCGGTTGTGCCGCATCGCCCTCGACGTAAACAAGCTTCTCGTTTGAGTCAAGTAGGGTGGTGTCAAGCCCACGGTCCTCGAACGCGGCGCGCTGTCGCTCTTTGACCGTACCCGTCTTGGAAGGCCGGTTGAACGCATATATGACAGCAACGTCCTCGCGGCGCAACAGGGACGCAAGCAAATACGAGCCTAGCCCGCCTGTCGATCCGGTCAGTAAAATAACATGTCCTTTGTGGTCCCTTTCGTCCGTGCTCCCCGTAACTTTATGGTCTTCGAGGCCAATCGAGTACTTGGCAATCATAGCCTCGATCTCTGCTTTCGTATCTGGAGCGGACGATCCGGAAGGACCCGCGCCAGCCACGAGACGAATCACATGCACCGCAAGGAGCCGAAGGGTGGGGTTGGTGAAAACGATGTTTTGGTTCACATGAGACGCTGCCACACGGATCGCCTCGTCTGACGACGCTGCAAGCGATCCGATGATGCGGTTCTTGAGAAATGTTGAGGACAAGCTGTATGGGATGAATGAGCCGTGGTCTCACAACGGATATGCATAAATGCCAGACCTGTCGAATCCCTGCTCAAACAAGTCGATGTCAACACTGACGGGCTTGTCTGCGTTGACAGCCGTTGCATGCACGCTCAACCACCTCTCGACTTCTGGCTGAGTCCAGGTAGACGGCAGGGGAACATCGATGCCTGCCTTGGCACTTGCCTCGACAGACGCGTACCTGCAAAGCGGCGTGAGAATGCTATGTAGTGGGGGGACCCAGCAACTTACAATGCATCGATCTCGGATTCGTACAGCTTCATCGTCGCCTTCTTGATCACCGTACCCTTGCCAGCGCGCAACATCGCTTTATCCTTGCTCGTCACCAAGATCATCTCTTTAAAGATCCGGCTGAACGCTGGAGCGTCCTTGTTGGCCTCCTCGACTTCCCGCCTAAACGGTGGCGACCCCAAGGTGAGCCTCTGAGAAGGATAAGGGGTAAACGCAATACAACTCACCATATTTTGTTCCTGAGTTCTGCGACCTGTTTGTCGTCCGTAACGTCAATGGCGTGTTCTGGTCGAGGTTCTACGAGCACTCCGGCTTGGTTACGACCGCGTCCGAACATGCAAACCCCAGAAAGCACGGGACTCGAGCCAATCACGACTTCCATCGGCGCTGGGACTGTCTTCTCTCCCGACGAGTGAATCAGGACGTCGTCGAGTCTTCCGACGCTATACGCCACCAGAGCAATGAGTCCCAAGTGGTGTCCCGTTCTGCGATGAAAAGACGTACATTTTATACAGTCCTTCGATGTCGGGATGCTTGACGAACACGTCCGAGGTCGCATAGCCCTTGGTATCGGGCAGATTCTCGACAGAGAGCTGATGCATCGGAGAGGTCTGCACAAACGTGGACAGGAAAGCACCCAAAGTCAGCATACCCCTGCGGAACCTAAGTCGCTGAACGGTCACGCACCAGGAATTGGCATTCGTACGTGCCGTCGCCTTGTGGCACCCAGCGTACGCTGAGGTCGGACCCGAAACGTTTCCATTCCCAGAGATGTTGCTCAGACGGGTTCAGGAATGTGTATGTGACGGGACCGAACTCTGTCCCACCGTACACAGACGTGACATTGACACCGGCAGCCACCAGGGCGTCGCCGGTTTTCTTGGCGAGCGGCCCGCCACCAAAGGACTAGAGAAAGAAACAATTCACAGCTGCAGAGATGGCAGGAAGAGCACCGAACGATACATACCACGTATTCTAACGAGCGCAAAACATCGACGACGTGTGTCGAAGAAGCCCATTCCTCTAAAAATGCGGGGACGACGAACAGCGCACGCGATTTGGTCGATTGGACGACCTCGATGACATTGTCCGCGTTCGGTATGATAGGGGCTTTCGTTGGATCCTCATAAGAGGTCGGGCGAAAGACGACTATACTCTTGAGTGACACGACGGGATAGAACAGCTGTAACAACGTGCCCAGCATATGGAACGAAGGAAGAGAGGCACCGCATATAGTAATATCCTTGGATAAGTTGGCGTGTTCTTGTATAGGCGCTAAACCCGAATAAGAGGTCAGCAATCGCCGAGCAGCCAATAGACACTTACGCATGTTGCACCACTTCACGGAAGTGACGTTCGTGACCGGGATGGGTTTCGGAAATCCGGTGCTGCCTGACGAATGGAGGTAAAACGCGACATCGTCATTGAGCGTTCGTTCTTGCGCCTTTGGATAGGGCACAAATGGGGTATTCCTCGTCTCCTTCCCGAGCTGGGGGTAGGTGTATGCGAGGGTGGGGGCGTCATCTATCTGAAGATCGACGAGCTCTGCGCGGACCCCGTCCAATAGCGGAGCGAGCGAATGGCGGGTCGCAATCACGCGGCGACAACCGGTCTTTTTCAGCATGTTCACCACGGCAGCGGGTGAATTACGAGGTGACATCGGGAAGGGCTTGAAATACAAACTAGATCAGGAAATCCCGCATTTATTTCCAACGCGGGGTCGTGACTCACGACGAGACCAGCATACATGACTCCCATTGTGATTGCCTGGTAGAGGATGCTGTCACAGTTGGCGATAATGGCAACGACGTCCTTGTCAGAGCCATGGCGGTTGGGGCGAACGGCACGAGCGACACGCTGACACGCGTGGTAGAATTCTAGGTGGGAGATGTGGCGGAGAGTACCGAGATGCTCGTCGTAAAAGATGTAGAAAGGGTGCGTCGGGTTGTGGTGCGCATTGAACTCGACCATCTCTGGCAACAACAGAGACCCGTCGACAGGCGGAAAGGTCAAGTCACCGGGGGAAGCTGCAGATGCCATGGCGATTCTCGTAGATCTTGATAGCAGGTGTAAAACAAAAGTGGGTCTGGCGAGTTGCGGGGCCCCGAGGCATATTTATGCTACGACAGAGGCCCCTAGGACGAGAGGAGGAGGAGGACTCGGCCGAGGCAGATGACATGATGGAATGTCAGACACGTCGAATAAGAAACGACGATTCGAGGACGAGTTTGTCAAGTGGCTGTGCCGGTTGGTCGTTGCCGGGTCGGGCCGGCGTCGGGCTGTGCTCAGCATGGCCGAGGCAGAACGGCATGCTGATCACATCCACCCCAAAGGACTCATCAGGACCTACACGAGTACACCAAAAGAAGTACCAAGTTCGGTCGAGCATGGCCGATCGCCATGGCCATTAGGAATCTTTGCGGTTCCCACCGCACGATACAGGACCCAGTCAAACACCTCGGAGCTAAAGCGGGTGGCTCTCTTTTCTGCATGTCTTGCGTCGCTGTCTTTCCTGTCGCTCGCGGCAATACCCCATACAATACTACAGAGACAGGCCGGCGATCTACAGTACGTGCAGTGCGGACTTAGTTAGGCTTATAATACAACAGAAATTCTACAAAAGTTCGCACGATTGCTCCAATGTCCAACGCAACTCCAAGCATCGGGATCATCCTTGCGAGTCAGTGTTGGCACCACATTCCGGCTTTGTCGGGCACGTGCGGGACAATTGTCCGATTTACTGCCAAACCACAGTGGCCACGAATATGAGTGGTTGGTTACCTCTCTCGTCCTGCCCAACCTGGAAGCCTACTGCATATAAAATCCTTGATAAACCTGGCTTTGACGTTTGTATTCGGACAGGCTCCGTTAAACCATGTCTTCCCTGGGACTCTTCGAGGTTCAGAGGCGGATTTCGCTGTCCCTTTCTTTCGCATTCGCCGCGGTCGGCTTTGGTGTCGGTCTGAATGCCTTGGTCAAGTGCGTCAAATCAGAGACACGTATCCGTGACACTGACGCACAACCTCAGAGCAAACCGAGAACGGTCCTATATCAACCAGCTAGTCGTTCCCCATGGCATGGTTGACATCGGCATTCATGGTGAGAGGCCTCCATCCATCTAAGTCGTCATCGAACATTAGTGACATGTCGCAGATGTGTTCGCCACAGGTGCAGTCATCACCGTCATCTGTGGCTCACTCGCCATTCTTTCCTGTGTCCTGTTTGCGATCACGTGGTGTCCCACCGGGCTCAAAGCAATCTCTCTCCGCGCACAATCATGGGCACTCTTTTTCTGTGCCATGTGGCTCTTTGCGACGCTAGTGACCTACGATTATTTCTTTGCCACTCGGTCGGCGCAAATTACCGTCAATCTCCACGGGCAGCGCGTACCAGACGTCATTGTCCAACATCTTGCGTACAACCTCGAATTCACGCATGCGTATCGAGACGTATACTTTTGTGCGTTTTTCGTTTTCCATCTCACGCTCACGGGGTGCTGGCTGACGATGTTCTATGTACTGCAGTGAAGCTGCTGGCTGTGCTGCCCTGGTTTGCACTCATCTTTGCTGTGGTCGCCGGCGTTGTGTTGCGGGTCGCGGACGACCTTGCCAAAACGTTCCTTCTGAACACTGAACGGGGGAAGAAGCGCGAGGGCGTCGAACAAGCACCATCGACTCAAGCGTGAGCTTGCACACAGAAGTTTTCCCGACGATGCTATTTGGAGTGACCTTGGCAGCGCCGCCTCGACGAGTCGCTCCAAATGTTTACCACTTCTTCGGGAGATCGCCTCTTTTTTCTCGGGGTTGTATTCTATTTAGACATTGGGGTCCTTTAGTTTGTCGGGGCGCTCAGGGAAGCGATGCGGCGTTTGTGCAACGCTCGCTCTCGGTGCAATGTTGTCGTCTATCGAGGTATGTAGCATGTGGATTTCCCCCTCGGTTTTTTTGTCGCGTGCACGTCGTCCGTGCGGTCATCTGGAATCGCATCTCAATTTCCTTGACAAGTTGGCCAACCCAGATTATCAATCCTCGATCCGGCCTTACCAAAACTCAGACTGGTAACGTGGTGTACGTGTTAGTACCACACGATGCGTTAGTGATAAGTAGCGTGATGACGCAAGATCCGAGTCAACTATGAATGTGGTGTCCGTGAAGGAGGGATGTGGACATTCGGTTCAGGAGCCAAACGACTGCCTGAGATATCGGATTCGGTAATACTGCCGGGTTTTTTCTCGGAGGAAGGGATACGCTTGAGGAATGCAAACGGAAGGAGACGGGGATGCTAACCCAGAGGACAGTGTTACCGACATTCACGCTCGGCCGAGCCAGCGGCCTGGCCGTGGGAACTTGTTTTCTTCTGGGCCAGGGGGGCCGATGACCCACGCAAAATTTTCAGCGTTCGGAACTTGTCTTTGACTCCAAGTTGTTCCCTCAACCCATGGGTACGTTTTCATTGTCACCACGCACCCGGAACCCTCTGGATTTCCAAACGATGAGATTCTGCACTCATTTCAGTTATCCCTGTCTTAACTTCCGTGTCGAGATGCACTGTTATTCTGATCATGTTCTCTGCCTTGACCGAGGGGCCTGTGCGCTAACATATGTTGTTCTCGCAGCAACGTCAAGGCTGCCCAAACAAGACCTTGTCGTACGATGGATTCCTCTGCATGAAAACCGCTTGGTGGAATCACGCCTGTGCCGTCTGGCCCAGTGGTAAGAAATGCCGAAATTTATATACCGCGCCGCAAGACGTGGACAAGTATCTTTGGTTGAAATGGTTTCCGAGTCCAATTTCAAGAGGCTTACAGCATGTCTTGCAGATTGCTAGTGGACAACTCTCAGCCTGAATTTTATCGATGGCGACTCAAACCATTTTTTTTCGTCTCTCCTACCGGTGCTGGTACACATACCTTTGGGTTGTTGCACGTTGACGTCTGCCGACATCCCCCCATAAACTGTACTGAGATGGCCGCAATTATGTCTTGTGGCCAGTTTGTTTCGTTTAGGCCTGGTGTTGGGTCGTAAGCGTCACGATAGTTGGGATCCTCGGTGCTGAAGATCTGGTCGGTACGGATGTAGACCGTCCAGGTTACTATGGTAGTAGGTGTTGTCCTGTGACATTCTGTCGAGAATTCGGTCAGATGAGCTCGATCGAATCGAAAGTTGGCGCTCTGGGGCATTGCCATTGGCTAGGACCGGGCGTCTGACTCGGATTACTGGCGCACGTCCCACGTGTTTCACATCGAACCTTGCGGTGATGATGTGCAGACAAATATTCCACCACGCCGCCGTCCTCAACATGTCTTTTTGCTGGAAGGATGCTGCTCTTCTGGCTCATCCCATGTAAGACGTTCCTCTATGCATTATTCCTAGACTCAGACTCGGACTCCTATGTTGGCGTGCTGGTGCATGTGACCGTCTAGGAACTGATTCGGCTACAATCGATTGATTGTCCATGTGTTCACAGACCTCGGGGGTGTATGCATATTTGTCCCATCCTACCGAAACACGTTGTACCCCTGTGGATCTCGCCGCAGTCCCACGCGAGGGATCCCAAACGCTTCGATATCTATGTTTGGTTCTCGCGTCAAGTACATTTGAGCCTATCTCTCCTGGCCGATGGCAATTGTGTCCAGACTTTCCCATCTACGAGCAGGTCCAAGACGACAGACATGATAAATATCACTGCACTCCCACATGAACCCAAGTCCGTGATGTACTCCAGAGGTTAGGGAAGCCGTGATTAGGGATAGGACTCTGGGACTGGGGGTGACACTTTCAAAACCAGCCGTCTTCTGAATCAAGACCATCGCTTGCTGGAAGGGGAGATAAGCCCGACGGGCAACAATCCTTGCCTGTCGCTTACATTCAAGCTTTGCAGTGTCTCGCTTTCCCTGGAAATTGCTGCTGGGGTCCCCTGGAGCTGGAAGGGCGGCCACGAGGTGGAAAGCGATCATCAAGGCCACCATGATGCGAGTATACAAAGTCCGTCGCATGTTTCCGTCTCCACTTTCTCGTGCGAGGTTGGATAACACAGGTAGTGGTGTCACGGGAGCGAGCTGAGGGCGGACGGATGGCTCACCAACCTCAAAATATGCACGGTATTTATATTTCGGGAGACCGCTCCACATGCCCTACGAGGAAAACGATTCTTTATGCCCAACGCAATGCGGTGCTTTGACATGCATTCTTGCAACCAGGTCTCGTTTCAGCCATCCACTCTTGGGGGAGGTCATTGTTTCCGATTAGAAAAAAAGCTTAAACCAGCCGTGTGATAGCGAGTGGTTCTCGGGACAACCGTCATCATCCGAAGTACCCGCCGTAGTGATACATTGCGGGTTGTACGGCGCAACAGAAGACGATGGCCTCGGATGAAAATTTTTGTGGTTGCTTAATTGGCGGGAGCGCTAGAAGTGCCCACCCGATCCTCGAGTCCAAAGGAAACATGATGCGGACGAGGCAAGGACGTGCTTGAGCGTAAGTGAGGTGTTTTTTTTTTTTTTCAAACCCGTGGCTACATGCCTTTACAATGTACAGGCGATCATGTTACTCAATGGCACATGCACCGGATACTATTGGCGAGTACAAACAAGGTGGTGAGAAGGAGCGACCGGCTGTGCTAGCTGAAACAGCGGATGTCCGGACTTTCGGGTGTCGGGCAGAGATGTCCGTTGACCACATGACACCACCATCATCGATGCAGACCGAGCCTCGACGTTCGAACGAACGTTCCATACCAAACAGTACTAGTGAAACACGAGGAGCATCCAATATACGACGGTAAAACATGGTCTGGTCGCGAAACGATATCCTCGATTTATAATGGGTGGTTACTAAAGCAGATTACAGTAATTTGAATCGACGTAGAGTTCGACCCCATGCGGAGGAACAACTTCCTTCTCAGGTTGCTCGTGGCGCAACGCATTGGAAGTCTCCGACTCGGACTATCTTTGTTCCTGTCCCCGCTGCTCCATGCTTTCACATGTTTTGTTTTTCTTTCAGTTTCCGCTTACCAGTGGATGCCTCACTTAGGATGCATTAAACGATGTCGATAATGATCAATATTCTTTGGAGTTCGCTGCGCCCTTGCGGTACATCCATGATGGTCGCGTTCGTAAGTCTGTTGTGAATCGGATGTTCGATGGTCAAGTAAGTGCTTGGGTGGCATATCGCAATTTCTGACCCATCTTCGGATAGAGTCCATTCTCAGGGCGTTGATTGGCACCATTCCCATCTTCACTTTATCCAGCTTGAGTCGGCATTCGCATCCGCTTTCTCGTATTCACGCTCGGTTATGTGGGTAATAATACAGCACATGTGCTGGAATTTGGATCATTTTGGACATTCACCCTCTCTGCGGACATAGAAGTATTACCGGTGATAGATGGGGGTACCTTGATCGTGAGACGGCGTAGGTTGGGGGATCAGGGACCAGGGGACTTGACATTCGATCAGTACCACCTCTCCACATCGTGGCTCGTTTGATGTTCATCTAGCGGCCATCTGGACACGTTTCACATGAGTTCTGGCTGATCCCAAAGCTTTGGGTCTCTTTGTTTTTGTTTAGATATATCGAATGGCACGTTCAATTGGGTTCTCTGTGCCACATGGATCCACTGGCCACTATCAACGACCACATGGAAATCGAAGTGTCTACTGAAACACGCCACACTAGGTCGGTCTTTTTGTCCTTATCTGTCTTCGGCTAATATCTCCACTACCTGGCCCGAGGCTAGGATGGCGGAAACGAAACCGAACTAAACACAGTTCTCCTGCCAAGCTGTGATGGAATGTGGGGCGCTCACCACCTAGATATCAGTTGAGTGCTAGCGGGTTTCCGCCAATCAGCAGGCAGGACATCCCAGAGTTAGCCCTTGCGTTGCTTACCATGCCTCATTCGATGCTTCACTGACGCGCGAAACAGGAATACACGTGCTTCAACCCGGTATTTTTATGTATCCTCGTCATGGCCTCCATCTGGGGTCATAGCTAGGGTGCCGTCTAAATGCGTATTCGTTTGGAAGATCGTCTCACGAAAATCAGGGATGCATGGATTTTCCACGTTCTCGACTCAAGGTTTTGGAGACAGGCCTCGAAGCCTTGTGGGGTTGTTCGGTTTGCGAACCAATGAGCATCACCAGAGGGCCCGATAAACGGCGAACGTGTGGAAAATCAGTCCAGTGGCGAGTCACTCCACCTGGGAAGACCCAGAGCATTGGAAGGTTGCTCAGCTGAGAGGTGTTATGATCTTCTCTCTTGCTTCTACATTGTTCCTCCTTTGCATTGAGTCCTTGCACTATGCAGGCCCATATGGGCTATTCTCCCCTAGTTTTACTCATTATCTCTTTGTCTTTGGACTGCAGTCCTCTTCTATTTTGATCCTATCAGATCTTTCTCCTTAGTTACCATTCCTGTGCCTTGATGGCAACTTATCTTCTTAGTCAGTGTTCTACTGTGTTCCATGGGCTTCAATGATGACTCATCCTTGTCTATATATACCTTTACTGCACATGTACTTTCCTTACTCTTGTTTTGTGCAGTAACACACAGTCTCTTGTTGCTCCTCTGAATCTCTCAGTCTTCCCTGAGTCTAAAGTCCTTGATCCTCTTGGTTCCAGTCTTGCCTTGTTCTCCTAGGTAGTAGGGATGCTGCAACCTCTCCATGAGAGTCTGCCTCTCTATAGGTTGCTTGAACAACACAATGTAAGAAAGATAAGAAGTTGGGGGGATGCTGACCCTCAGGAAGTAAGTCCAGAGGATGTGACGAAGAAAAAGTGGGCACGAGATAATCTTGTCCCAAGGGGGAACCAAGGTAGATCAGAAGGGAAAATGCTTGAGTGGCCTACCAATCAAAAGAACGATGTCTGGACTTGGTCAAGATGGTGACTGGACCAAAGACCACAAGGATGAGGGTGATGTAAAGGACATTACAAGAGGATGATAGGATCAAGGGAGGGATCTGATGTGTGGCAATGACAAAGGGGACAAAGACTAGGTTCTGGACTTGAACAATGATGTCCAGGATGTGGATGACGATGACAAAGAGACAAGGACGATGAGGCCAACACAAATGATGCAATGGATGGAGATGAGCGACAAAAAGGGGCTAGTAATTGCCTGGGATTTGATCCCTAGGTACAGGATTTTTATATATACCAACTATGATTCGAATATCAAATAAAGTATAATAGATGAAGCAAAGGGGGATAATTGCCATCCTGTTGCTATCCACCTGTCAAATGTCCAGAAAATTGTGTGACACAAACACATGAATGTGAAACAGGTTGGGAATGATTGAAAATAAGTATGGAGAGCTGAGATGAAAAGAAAAAGAGAGTCCAGACAACTCAGCTGCTGGACATGCGTCTGGACATGGCAAGTCTGGGCCGGACATACCTGAGACCTGTCTGGACATAAGTGAATGAACACAAAACTAACCTTGGACCATGTGGGACATGAGACATTAATTGATGATGATGCATGGCAACGATGGAAGGACCTCTACAACCGTAAGGAGCTGAGTGCTCCTACACCTGATGTGGACTTAGCATCTGACTGTCTCTAGTCAGTCATGTGACTTGGCTTAGGCGATGTAGGAGCACTTGGCTCCTTACGGTTGTAGAGGCCCTTTTGACAGGTCCAGAGGTCTTCCATCGTCACCATGCATCATCGTCCATCAAAGTCTCGTGTCCTGCATGGTCCAAGGTTAGTTTTGCGCTTGTTCACTTATGTCCAGACAGGTCTTGGGTACATCTGGACCAGACTTGCTGTGTCCAGATGCATGTCCAGCAGCTGAGTTGTCCAGACACTCTTTTTCTTTCCATCTCAGCTCTTCATACTTATTCCCAATCATTCCTGACCTGTTTTGTGTTCATGTGTTTGTGTCATACAATTTTCTGGACGTTTGACAGGTGGATAGTGACAGGATGGCAACTGTCCCTCTTTGCTTCATCTGTCATACTTTATTTGATATTCAAATCATAGTTGGTGTATATAAAAATCCTGTATCTAGGGATCAAATCCTAGGCAATTACTCACCCACTTTTGTCATCTGTCTCTGCCTGTTGCACTGTCTGCGTCAGTCTCGTCATCTTTCATCCCTTCATCATTGCCACCTGCGTTCTGGACATCGCTTCCATCCAAGTCCAGAACTTCATACTTGCCCCCTCATCATTGACATCCACCAGACCTCGTCATCAACCCTCTCACCCAATTGTATTGACATCAATCCCTGTCCTCATTGTCTCCAACTCTGGTCCAGTCGTTGCTTTGATTAAGTCCAGACCCTCGCTTCGCTACCCTCGGTCCAGACCTGTTACGCTTGCGTGGACTTATCCAGCAAGGTCAAAGGTTTGACAACAAGTCCAGAACCGATGAAAACAACTAGTCGAGCGCACACTCTGAGGTGTAGTGCGAAGACATGAGAGATTCTCTCTAACTGTGACGAGCAGTCTCGAGGAGGCCAGACAACTACACGTAGATTGCGTAGAACTAGCTAGGGAACTATGGTACAAAGTGGGCTCGGCTATATAGTGTAAGGATAGGCTGTGTCTATAGCTGCAATGAGTCAGAGTAAGTCATTGGTAACTAGTGTTATGCTTGTGTGGGGTTATCCAGCAAGATCAAAGGTTCAACCTCCTAGTCAAGAACCAGTGAAAGCAACTAGTCAAGCACACACTCTGAGGTGTAGTGTGAAGACACGAGAGGATCTCTCTTACTGCAATGAGCAGTCTCAAGGAGGCCAGACAACTACACGTAGATTGCATAGAACTAGCTGGGGAACTAAGATACATGATGGGCTTGACTATATAGTATAGGAACGGGCTATGCGCATAGCCAAGAGGAGTTAGAGTGAGTCATGGGTAACTAAGGTGGCTGATGCATCAATGCGCAGCATTAGTGGTGGGAAGAAGAGATCAAAAGATAGTGGCTGTGAGACTATGTGTGGTTACCATCATAGTGAGATGGTGAAGAGGTGAAGAGGTGAAGATGTGACGATGTGAAGGGAATAAGATGGGTGTCAAGGGGATAATCTTTTATGACTGCATAGACTGGTCTGTCTTGGAAGGATCCTAAGGATATATTGGTAGTCATTGTATTTGATAGAGGAAGGGACTTATCAAGGAAGGGAAAAGGAAAAACTGCAACAATACCCCCTTTGTACATTGGAGATTCCAGCTCCAAGACTTGTGTCCATTAATAGTTCTGTTGTCGATGCGGGAGGGGTGATTTTACTAGGGAAACTCTGTCAAGAAAGGTGAATGGGTGCAACTTCCTATAAGCAGAGAGAAGTTCATGAGCGTTGGAGAGATTGGCTGCTGGTTCCCAAGTGTTCTCCATGGAAGAGTATCCTTTCCATTTGACTAGATATTTTCTTCATCCAGCGTGTCCTCTATGTGCCAAGATGGCTTCTACCTCATATTCTTCTTCTCCTTTGATAGTGTCAGGCGGGGGTTGAAGGAAATTGGGTCTGTGTTCCAGTGTTTCAACAAACCGAGTAAGAAGGGATGCATGAAAAATGGGATGTATCTTCCAAGAAAGGGGAAGATGTAGCTGGTAAGTGACCGAAGAAATAACTTTTTTGATTTCGAAGGGGCCTTCTCGTTTTGGAGCAAGTTTCTGAGATGGATAGGGGATCTGGAGGTTCTTCTCTTCAAGCCAGACTTTATCGCCAACTTTGAATGGGGAGAATGTCTTCCATCCTTGTTCCTTGAGTTGTTGCTGGACGTTGACATGTGTGGCTTTGGCTTCTTCTCTAGCTTGGTCTAAGATAGAGAGTCAGGATTCCAATGCAGGGAGGAATGTTTTGCCGATGGGTGGATAAGCTCAGGGTTCATAGCCCATCATGAGGGAGAATGGGGATTGTTTAGTGACAGAATGTGTAGTGGAATTATGAGCGAATTTGGCCATTGAGAGTAGATCATGCCACTTAGCAGGGTTTCCATCACAAAATATCTGAAGATAAGTTTCCAACTCTTGATTTACGCGCTCTGTTTCTCCATCAGTTTGTGGGTGGTAGGCCATGGATAACGTGAGATCGTATTTTAGCAAACAGGCCAGTTCTCAAGCAAAGGTGGAAGCGAATTGAGGGCCTCTATCTGAGATGCATTGATCGTGCAGTCCAAACCTAGGGAAAATATGTTTGAAAAAGAGGGCTGCTACTCCTGTGGCGTCAATTGTTTTATGGCAAGGGAGGAAAATTACCCCCTTTGTAAGCCCATGGTTGACCACGACCAAAACAGAGTCAAACCCTGCAGAAACCGGGAGCCTAGTGATTAAATCCATGGAAATATTCTGGAAAGGCCAGGTGGATTCCATTGCATTGAGAATGACCGGTGGAGTGGTAGGGTGAGTGTTAACTTTGTGTGATTGGCAAATCGCACATCCTTTGATAAACTTGTGAACAAAGGTGGACAGGCCCAGCCACCAATAGTCCTGTTGGAGGAGGGAAAGAGTCCTGAAATATCTGCCATGTCCTCCTGCATCGGATTCATGGATTTCAGTG
Organism: Boletellus aff. lepidospora; assembly: GCA_038094175.1. Classification (NCBI taxonomy): domain Eukaryota; kingdom Fungi; phylum Basidiomycota; class Agaricomycetes; order Boletales; family Boletaceae; genus Boletellus; species Boletellus aff. lepidospora. Next base: position 27,340 of record JBBPTT010000263.1, read on the forward strand.
ACCAACTTATGTCTTAGAGATTCGGGGATAAAAAGACATCCCTTGTAGTATAACATTTCATCTAGCCAACACCAGTCCTCAGGGGAGGCCTGTGGGAATAGTGACGTTCCTTTTTGCAAGGCAGAGATTGCTTTGAGGGCTATCGGATCTTCCTTGGTGGAATGAATGATCTTTTTGCAAAGATCGAGATCAATGAGATTAACGAAGAGATTATCGGGCAATAATACCACATCTTGGTTGCCAGTGGTGGTGTCAAGATTGTCTTTTCGAGAGAGAGCATTGGCCGGTCCCATCTGTGACCCAGGGAGATTGTGATAACAGATGTCGAAATCTTGGAGGAATAACATCCATCACGCTTGCTGCCTAGACAATTTATGGGATTGTTTGAAGTATGCCAAATTCTTATGGTCGGTTTGGACAGTCACCTGGTGTTCTGTTCCTGTCAGGTAGTGTCTCCATTCTTCTAGTGCACGTATGACTGCTAACAGCTCTCGATCATAGATGTCGTAGTTTCGTTCCTTGGGAGAGAAAGTTCAAGAGAAATAAGCACATGGGTGGAGATCTCTGTTTCCATTGGTTTGCATGAGGACCACTCCACAAGCAGTAAGGGAGGCGTCAGTCATGACTGTGAACAGTTCAGTTGAGTCCAGCATTCTTAGCACCGGTTTCGAGAGGAAAGCTTTCTAGAGTGTTTGAAAAGCTTTTTCACATTCCTCTGTCCAGTTCCAGGTTACCCCTTTCTTGGTTAGTTCATGTAGGGGTCGGCAGATTCCAGAGAAGTCTGGGATAAACTTCCTATAGAAGTTACAGAATCCAATGAACAATCGGATCTGCTTGACTGAAGTGGGGCTTTTCCAATCCTCAATTGCTTTGAGTTTTCCAGGATCTAGGGTGATTTCTCCTGGTCTGACTATCATACCAAGATAGTCGACTTCTGTGACATTAAACGAGCATTTACTCAGTTTAAGGAATACATCATTTTCCATCATTCATTGAAGGACTCGGCGAGTTCATTCCGTATGTTTGGTAGGATTGTTGGAGGTGATGATGAGGTCATCCATATATATGATCAGCCATCCTTCAGCGATCATGTCAGCAAATACATGATTCATCAATGCTTGGAACATAGCTGGGGAGTTGCTTTGTCCAAAGAACATGACTGTGGGTTCAAAGAGTCCTACTGGTGTGATGAAGGCAGCTTTCCATTGATCTTCAGGGGCAATTAGTACATTGTTGTATCCCCATCGGATATCCATCTTGGTGAAGATTGTAGCATCCTTTAGTTGATCCACCAATTCTGAAATCCGAGGTAGAGGGTAGGCGTTTTTGATCGTGTGTTGATTTAGATATTGATAGTCTTGGCAGGGTTGAAGTCCACCATCTTTCTTTGGTACGAAAAAGAAAGGAGAGGCTTGAGGGGATTGAGAGGGGACAATCGTTCCTTTTTTGAGATTTTCATCAACAAATGCCTTGCATGCTTCTAATTCCTTCGGGTTAAGTGGATACACTTTTGTGACTCTGGGGACAAATGTATTGGCAAGGTCAATATGATGGTCATATTTTCGAGATGGAGGAAGCTTCCCAAGTGGAGGTTCTTCAAAGACCTTCCTGAATTCTTCAAATTCAGGAGGTAAGACCATTTCCTGTTTGGTCTTCTGTTGTTCCTGAGCAATCTCTGTGGATCTAGTGATCTTTTGGATCCATTCTTTCTTGATGTGCTCATCTGAATCAGCCTTCAAGTACTATAGTAGATGATCTTGTTCATCAGAGTTCTGTTGTTGGGAGAGTGGATTGATGATTTCGGGTAATTGGATTTCTCCTTTGGTCCAATCTATTTCTGGGTTGACCATTTGTAGCCAAGTCATTCCTAAGATGGCATCTTCTTTTCCACAGTTGATGATTAGGAAATCCTGATTTTCTAAGTGAAGATTTCCTGTGCACAGGGAAAGCGTCACTCTCCTTTGTATTAAGCCATTCTTGTTTTCAGTTCTGTCGGCATTAGTAGCTGTGATGGGCACTTTTAATTTCTGAGTCATCCAGCCCATTTCTTCTACCAGTTTTTGACTTATAAAGCAGTTGCTGGCTCCACTGTCGATCAGAGATGAGATCTCTACTCCTTTGTCCATTCCTTCCTCTTGTAGAAAGGTTGGAAGTTGGATTGCTCGATCTGGGATAGGTGGTAGGGGTATGATAGCTACTTTTTCTTCCTTTGGAGGGTTGGTTTTGAAATAAGTTTCCAAAGTCTTTATAGTGTCTTTAATAGTTACTCCTTTCTGCTGTAGGAGTTCCCTTATTCGTTCGTCTAGAAGTGCTTCCTTATCTGAATGAACAGATTTGCGATTGGGGACTCGCCTGGGACTCGGTTGTCTCTTCCTGGGATGGTTTTTTGTATGACATCCCCTTCGATGACAAATGAAACATCAATTGTTTCATCGGTGTTCTGTCCATTGTTGAGAGGACAGTCTGATTACGTTGATATTGACATCTACGTCCATGGCATTGGGGTCAATTCCTTCTACTGTCTCGAGCTCCTCCTGGATCCAGTCTTCGGGTTCTGGCTTGAAAGGTTCCTTTCACAATTGCATTGTTCTGGTCCAGATCTGGTTGAATTGGGCGGCCTTCTCTATCCATTTATTCCACGTATCTGGTGGTGGATTTACTGTGGTCATGAGGTTGACTAGATTGGTGTCAATGGCTACTCTGAGCAAGTTGATCAAGATTTCATGCTGTTGGCCCATGCTCGCCATAGAGGCAAGAAGTTCGAATTGAATTTGAAAGGTGGAAAATGATTTCCATCCCTGTCTTAAAGCATAAAGTTGTGATCTCACATCTGCCTGAGAATCACCTGGGGCGAATACATTGAAGAATCCTTCTTCAAGTTCTTTCAGAAGTTGACTCATTTGTTTTCTGCTAGTTACCGCATCCTGTAGGTTTTGATACCATCCTTCAGCAAAGGTTGCAGCCATTCCACTTGTCATATTATTGAGAATGATGACTGCCTGCGCTAACTCGTTATAGACCTCCCGATTGATCAAGAGGTAGGCTTTCATGGCACCAAACCATCGTTTAGCATCCATAGTGATCCCACTAAATGGGCCCAGGTTTCCAGCTCAGATTTCCTGGGGTTCCTCAGGGTCAGATGTTGTTGATGCTACTGATGTTGGTAAGGCAGGGACTGGAGCTGGCAAGGCGAGAGAAGTCGGTGGTGGTGGCAAAGTGGGTTGTACCAAGGTGGTAGAGAAACTGGGAATAGATGATGGTACAACTACTGGAATTATGACTGGAGGTTGGATTAGAGCTTGTGTTGGAAATGTAATGGGTGAGGCTGGTTGCTCTATCTGGTCCATCTCAGGTGAAGCAATCTGGATTGTTATCTCAGGATATGCAATAGAAGTAGGTGGTGGTGCAGAAGGTAATGCTAGAGGTCGTCTGGGTGGTGGATATGGGGCTGTCCCAAAGCTTGTTGGTGGAGCATTTGTTGCTCCAGCAATCCTTCCAGAATGTGGCAGCAGACTGGGTATTTCTCTGATGGCTGATCGTGTCGACAATGGCCTGGGTGATCGGGTTGGTGAGGTGGTGACTATCTGTGCTCCTCCAATTCCTGGGGTCCTGATCTGTGGGGAACCTTGTCCAGTTATGGTTCTGATACTGCTGGGTCAAGGGGATTCCATTCCCATCGTTCCTGATACTCAGGGTGGTCTGGTAGACATTCCAAACATTATAGGAGGTAAGGGCACTTGCCGAAACTCCTGGTTCTCCGGTTCTTCTGGTGAAGATGCAGAAGTGCCACTCCCTTCCTGAGGATCCTCCTGTTCTGAAGAGGATTGTGGCATTTGGTATCCTCCACCATTCCTAGGTGAGGTTCTGGTTCTAGATCATCCACGGTCTTCTTCGACAGGCGGGGGTGTAGGTTGTCATGGGAGTGGCTCTTCGTTTCTAGAGGAAGATCCCCAATCCCAAAAGCTAGACATGCTTACGTACTATCTTCCCAATCTGTTCGTGGAGTAAAGATAGCTTTAGATTGTGGCCATTTTGATGATGGTGGCGATGGGTCTGGTAACAAGAACGATCACTGTTGGACAAACGGTGACTGTGGGTGACTTTGGTCTTCCCAGGAAGACAGAGTTGTGTTGGCTTAGAATCCTACTGCTGAAAAGCAGGGACAAGAAGAGAGCTAGTTCTTTTGTTATGCTTGCGTGGGGTTATCCAGCAAGGTCAAAGGTTCAACCTCCTAGTCAAGAACCAGTGAAAGCAACTAGTCAAGCACACACTCTGAGGTGTAGTGCAAAGACACGAGAGGATCTCTCTAACTGCAATGAGCAGTCTCGAGGAGGCCAGACAACTACATGTAGATTGTGTAGAACTAGCTGGGGAACTAAGATACATGATGGGCTTGACTATATAGTATAGGAACGGGCTGTGCACATAGCCAAGAGGAGTCAGAGTGAGTCATGGGTAACTAAGGTGGCTAATGCATCAATGCGCAGCATCAGTGGTGGGATGAAGGGATCAAAAGATAGTGGCTGTGAGGCTATGCGTGGTTACCATCATAGTGAGATGGTGAAGAGGTGAAGAGGTGAAGATGTGATGATGTGATGATGTGACAATGTGAAGGGAATAAGACGGGTGTCAAGGGGATAACCTTTTATGACTGCATAGACCGGTCTGTCTTGGAAGGATCCTAAGGATATATTGGTAGTCGTTGTATTTGGTAGAGGAAGGGACTTATCAAGGAAGGGAAAAGGAAAAACTGTAACAACTAGGGTGGTTGATGTATCAATGCACAGCATCAAATGATGGCATCAGGGGATCAAAAGATGGTGGCTGTGAGGCTATGCATGGTTACTGCCATAGTGATATGGTGAAGGTGTGATGACATGAAGAGGTGAAAGGGGAGCAAAGTCACGGGATAACGAGTCAAGTAAGATTGACTGGGAAGAGCACCCAATTGATAGCTATCGGGTCTTCTAGAGGTTCTCGGTAGTCATCACCCTCATGGTTGATAATAGGGAAGACCTATCAAGGGAAGAAAAGAGAAAAACTGTAACAATACCAAGTCCAGACATCATTTGTTTTTGTTGGTAGGCCCACTCGAGCCTCATTCCTTCTTGTTTACCTTTGTTCCCCCTTGAGACGAGACTATCTCACGCCCACCCTTTTCTTCGTTGCATCCTCTGGACTTCCTGAGGGTCAGCATCCCCCAACTTTTTATTCTTCTTACAGCGAGCCACGACTTCACTCCACAATGACACTTCTCTCGACTTCTATTCATCCCACCATATCTTTTCAATCTCTCCCACCATGTCTGACTTTGCCAACCTCATGTCTTTCTCCCCTCAGTCACAGGATACACCTCTAGCACATGCAAACAAAACTTTGAAGGTTGCTGAAGAACAGATCAAAGTCCTCGGTCACACAATACTGGACGATAAGGAGGAGTTGCACAAGGAGCAGCAATACTGGATGAGGGAGTGGTCGACAGCCATGGTACGTGGTTTGTTATCGCACATGACTCTTGTACTGAGAGTTGGGATAGGCAGAGGCTAGTGCCTGCCTAGCCAGGCTGAAGGAACTCGGCACTCAACCATTCCTCACAAATACAACAGTGACAGTTCTTCAAGACTGCAATGGCTTCATGGAAAAATGGCGGGCAGAGATTGCTGAAGAGGACTGGCAGTGGCGACAACAAGACGTGGTGGAGTGAGCATGAGTAAGGGCGGAGGAAGAATGATGAGCGGCGGAGGAGCAGCAACAGGCAGCAACAGTTCAGCAAGCCATAGGCGATCAGAACGACGAGAGTGGAGCCGAGGATGATAGCTCCCTCTTCACAGGTGGCACAGGAGAGTTGGTAGGGGTCGGGTCCAGAGCTCCAGGACCATTGACATCTGAGACTAGTGGAGCGACGCGGTTGTCGACCTGGCGCAAGGTGAGTGATTAGTGAATAATGCTGATACCAACACTGATGGACATAGCACACCACTCCCTTGTTCTATCCAGAGCACAACAAGGATGATGGAGCACCACCAGCCAAGAAATCCACCTTGACAATTTTCAAGCCTGGACCGGATGATGTCCAGCACGAGTCGCCTTGCATGGAGTGCAAGAAAGTCCAGCACGTGTGTTTCAGCGAAGAAGATAAGGGATGTGTGTGCTGTCACCATCTTAAACTTGCATGCAGTAAGTCTCCAGGATGTGGAAAGGCGGGTTGAGGGAAGGCAGCGATGAAGAGGCAGCTGACAATGATGAAGCCAGTGGGGATGGAGAGCGCACCCTCAGCCTTGACGAAAGGCAAGGGCAAGGAGCCTGGTAAGTGGTTTTCGTCATCACTACCTCTACTAACCATTGTATAGTCCAGAAGCATCAGCCATGTCAAAAGCTGTGGCCAAACCTGTTACAGTTTTTCTTTTATTCTTCCAGATGAGTCTCTCCCATTATCAACCATGAGGATGATAACCACCAAGAACCTCTAGGGAGATCAATGCCCATCAATCTGG
>JBBPTT010000264.1:0-33756 GCA_038094175.1 Boletellus aff. lepidospora
CGAGCACCATGGCCGAATGAAGCACTTGGATCTGCGATGGTACTGGCTGCGAGATGTGGTGGATAAAGGAGCAATCTTGCCCAAATTCGTTGCGACCACCGAGATGCCAGCTGATCTACTGACAAAGGCATTATCTCGGGTGAAGGTGCAGGATTTCTGTGTGATGCTCGGACTTGGGAGAGTCGCGCAATGAGGGGGGAGTGTTAGATCCATTGATCGTACCTTAGCTATCATTCGCATCGCCACACTTGTGGTGCATGGTTGTTGTTTATTTTTGTTTACTGTATCTCACAGTCATGTCCTCAGAGTTCGCTCTCTGCATCCGCAGTTGCTTACAGCAAACTCCAGGTATGTTGACTTAGATGATTTAAATACATTAGTTGCTTACAGCAAACTCCAGCTGTGATTCAGCTGTTTATCAAATGCAATGTCAGGGCGAGTGGTGCATGAGAGGTACTGGAGTGATCCAACAGTGCCACTATAGTCCACAGAATGCATCAAAGCATGCTCTTCATCAGTAGCAGCAAGTTGGGTGCATGACAAACAGAGCCCTGGGTCCATTGGGGTAGTAACTGGCTTGCAATCAGCCATGCTGAAGCGCGAGAGTAAATCTAGGCAATACTGCCTCTATGAGATGGTTAATGAGCGCTTCGAGCGATCTCTGTCAATTTTGCTGCCCAGGATCTCGGATGTGGGTCCTAGGTCATGCACCTTGAAGTGGGCACTCAGATCAGTGATCGCCTGCTTGATTGCAGGCAGAGACTGCAATGCAAATGTCATATCATTGACAAAGACTGGCAGGAGAATGCGGACATCACCACGAGTGAATACATAAACTGCGGCATCAGAATATGCCTGGGTGAATCCCAAGGACTCAAGGGTGGTGCGCATTTTCTGATTCCAGCGATTTCTGCCCTGTTTCATGCCATAAAGAGCCTTTTTGAGGAAACAGACTGTTTTGCAAGTATTTCCCTCTGCAAAGCCCTCAAGCTGCTCCATGTAGACGTCACAGTCCATTTCGCCATTCAGATACGCATTGGAGACATCCAATGACCACAGATGGAAGTCCTGGATGGCAGTGAGAGCGAGAATCACTTGCAGAGTGGGTAATTGCACTGTAGGGGCAAAAACCTCTAGGTATTCGAATCCTGGTTGCTGGGAGAATCCCTGGGTGACGAGACGAGCTTTGTAGTGCTCAAATGACCCATCAGCGTGGTATTTCTTAGTAAATACCCACCTCGAGCCAATTATTGGGTGATCGGCAGGCCTTGGGATGAGAGCCCAGGTCCCATTTGACCTATGGGCTGCCAATTCATCCAATGTGGCCTGATTCCACTCCTGTGCGTCCTCGGGGCGCATCGCATCTGCAAATGAGCGAGGATGGGCTGAATTTGCCACATTACAATGGGCAATGTCTGCTTCCTCATCTGAGTCGTCATCATTGGCATCACTCAACTGTGCTGGACTCAGCTTCCACCATTCCCTCAGTGGGTGGCATCTCCAGAATGGCAATTGAGCTCTGATCTCCACAGGACTCGCTGGATGAGCAGGTGGAGGTGTAGCTGGTGGAGGCAAAGCGATTGGTGGAGGTGATGCAGCTCGTGGTGGCGAAGGAGGTGGTACATCCTGTTAAACAGCTGGAGGACAGCTGGAGTTCGCTGTAAGCAACTGGGGATGCAGAGAGTGAACTCTGAGGATGTGACTGCAAGATACAGTAAACAAAAATAAACAACAACCATGCACCACAAGTGTGGCGATGCGAATGATAGCTAAGGTGCAATCAATGACTCTAACACATGCTGCTGTTGTCTGTGTGCCCCCCCAGGAGGTGCCATCTCCGCAGAGGAATCCAGCTCTTCCTTGTCATCTGAGAGATCTGGTGTGACATATGGCAATGGAACTGTAGGGACTGCTGTTGTGGGTGTAAATCTCACTGAGGGACTGACATTCCACTCATCGAAGTCAGTGCGTTTGGAGATAATGGTTCTCTTTGTTGTCGGATTGTAGAATTTCCAGCCTTTGTAGCCAGAAGGATATCCAATGAACATGCACTTATCATAGTGCGATTGGAGCGAATTTTGCTTGTCTCGCTGAACATGCACATAGGCAGTGCATCCCCACACATGCAGGTGCGAAACATCTGGTTTCTTGCCATGCCAGAGCTCATAGGGCATTGCAGTCTCCAAGGCAGCTGTAGGGCATCAGTTCCAGACATGGACGAGAGCAGCGAGGGCCTCGCCCCAGAATGACATTGAAAGTCCTGATTCCTGCAGCAGCGCTGTGATTCGCTCCGAGAGAACTCGATTGGCCCGTTCTGTGACCCCATTCTGCTGTGGTCATGCATGGACTGTGTGCTGGCGCTCAATGCTGCATTCTGTGGTGAATTTAAGCATAGCATTGCTCATATATTCACCTCCCTTGTCATCATGCAGTATTTTCATCTTTGGCTCCGACTGGTTCTCAGCGAATGCCTCAAATTGCTTGAATACCTCAAAGATGTCTGATTTCGCCTGGACTGGCAGTATGAATCAATAGTGCGAGTAATCGTTGATGAAAGTCACCCAGTAGCGATAGCCAGAGAATGTTGCAACAGGCAGTTGGTGCATGTCCAAGTGGACAAGCTCAAGAGGTCGTGAAGCATGCCAGCGAGAGCTAGAGAATGGATTTGCATGCATTTTGCCTGCAATGCAGGGCTCACACACTGGGTCTGGTGCACTCCGTGAGTCAAGATGCATTCCAGTCACCATATTGTGCTCCAACAGGGCCTTGACATCAGCAACATTGTGGTGGGCAAATCGCCGGTGCCAGAGTGACAAATCGAGTGGTGAAGTTGTTGCTGGGTGTGCATACTCAGGCTGGAGCTCAGCCACACCATCGAGGAATGCTGCATTGTTGCAATTGATGCTCGCAGCAAACAGAGCACCATCTGTACCATGAATGAAAGTCATTTGGCTGGCATTGATTTGAATAGTGAACCCCGAGTTGCAAGCGAGATATTGTTACGATCCTTGCTCTCACCTTTACATTATTTCTTCTTTCCATCAAGTCTCTTCGCTATGCCAGCCCCTACGGGCTATTCTCTTCCGCCTTTAGTCATTTCCTCTTTGTCTTCGGCCCGTCCTCTCTTTCTATTCATATCCTTTCGGATCTGTCCACATAGTTACCATTCCTGTACCTTGATGGTACCATCCTCCTTTATCATCATTCCACCAAGTTCTATAGGTTTCTCTGATGACTCATCGTAACCTATATATACCATTAGCCATTGCTTGTATGTACTCACTCTTGTTCTGTGCAATACTACACAGTCTCTTGTCGCTCCCCAAGTCTCTCAGTTCCCCTCTGAGTCTAAAGCCTTGATCCCTTTGGATCTAGTCTCCTCCTTGTTCTCCTAGGCAGTCAGGATGCTGTTGACCTCTTCGTGAGAGCCCACCCTGCTGCAGGTAGCTTGAACAACATGAGAGTGTGTTCAGCATAACAAAAGAACAAGAGTCTCCCTTGCCCCTCCTCTCTAGGAGTAGGGCCACCCCAGCACAATGTCTCATCCTTGTCGAAACCTCAGACCTCCCTCGGACTCCGAACCAGAGGATACTCCCCAGCACTCGTCAACCACCCCCTGGACCAATCCCTTCGCATCCCTCACCCCCCAGTCTTCTGCTCCTTCCCCCAGGAGAATCACAGGGTTGTCCTCGACCAACCCAGTCCATCGTCAGCTCACTCAGTCCCCAGCCCTCTCTCAGCTAAGTCTGGGACCTTCGTCACCTCGAGTAATTACCCCTGCACTCATGACCACCCCTCCAACAACAGTCCTCACTCTCCCAGCACCTCTAGCCATCGCTCCCTCGGCCCAAGCACCCCCAGTACTCCCTGTCACTCCAGCACCACCCCCAGTAACCATGACAACCACTCAGCCTGAACTCAAAGCTGCTCTCCCCCTGGACTTCTCAGGGGAACCTAGCGAATCCATCCGATGGATTAAGGCCATGAAGGCCTACTTCCAAATTAATCCCACTCAGTACTCCTCCAATGAGGCCAAGATCATGACCACTCTCAACTGAATGAGCAAAGGACGTGGTATATCCTTCTCCGAGATGTGGTACAACCAGATGGCTGACAAAAACATCCCCTCCACTGAGAAAACTTTTGACAAACTCACCTCCAACTTCGAGTCAACCTTCTTCCCCTATGACATTAAGACCACCGCTCGCCTCGAACTCTCCTCCCTTCGCCAAAAGTCTACCAAGAATGACAACGGATTTCAGAAATACATCACTGACTTCCAAAACCTTGCTGCTAAAGCAGGTATCTCTGACGATGTGACTCTTATCCACATGATGACTGGAGGACTGGACCAGCACATCACCACCTTGATCCTCTCCATGTCCACCATCCCTGATACTATTAATGGCTGGATCAAGAAGGCGAAAACCTTCCACATCCAAGTCACTCGTATCAATGCGCTAAAAAGGGGGAATCACCAGTCTTCCTTTTTCTCGTCCACTCGCTCCACCAGCACCACTCCCTTGGACCCGAATGCCATGGACGTTGACACCCTCAGAGTAGGGAAGCTCACTCCAGAGGAATGGGCCCGATGCTTCAGAGAAGGTCATTGCCTCTGCTGCAGAAAGAAAGGACACAACGTGGGGAAATGCACCACTTTCACCACCCCCTTCAAACCCTCTCACCCTCGTGAGCCTGTTGCTGTTGCCACCATCACCACAAATATCCCAGCCACTACCCCCACCACTCTCCCAGCTCCCTCCTCCCCTCCCTCCACTCTTGAGACTTACATGTCCCAACTTCACTCCACAGGAAAGGGAGAAGGGGAAATCCTCCAAACACTTAAGCTCTGCTTCGAATCTGGAGAAATGCAGATAGATAGTCTCACTCCAGATTTTTAGACAGGGAAGCCACCTCGATGTCGTCCTTCCCTCATGTACTAGTAGGTGAAACCAATGAAAGAACTGTTCGTATCCCCATCCGCCTACAGTCCAATTTCCAAACTGTCGACACAATAGCCCTCATTGACAGTGGAGCTACTGGAAACTTCATCAATTCCAGCCTCATACTGTCCCTTCGATCCGGCATTCACCAGATGACCCAACCCCTCACCACCACCAATGTTGATGGAACCCCCAACTGAAAGGGAACCATCAAATTCACCATCTCTGCCAAAGCCCTCTTCCCTTCGTATTCTGAAAATATCAAGTTTATGGTGACCTCACTTGGAAGCAAGAAAGTCATCCTTGGAACCTCTTGGCTGACCAAACGGAACCCGGACATTGACTGGATTGCCAAGACCATTACCATTCACCCCTCAACACCCCATTCCATCAACAAACTCACCCTCTCCACCCAACTCACACAACAGGAAGCCCCCAAGGAACAGGAAGTCCTGGAATAGTGTAAGGAATACTCTGATGTCTTTTCTGAAAAGATGTTTAGTATTCTCCCTCCACATCGACCGTATGACCACACAATTGAGCTAAAACCCTCCTTTGTCCCAAAGATAGCCAAAGTATATCCCCTCAATCCTGCTGAAAAGGAGGTCTACAAGGCCTTTGTCAAGGAAAACCTCAAAACTGGTTGAATTGTCCCCTCCAAATCTCCTCAAGCCTTGCCATTTTTCTTTGTCCCAAAGAAAGATGGCACCCTTCGCCCATGTCAGGATTATTGGTATCTAAACAAATTCACCATTCGGAACACCTACCCTCTCCCCCTCATCTCTGACCTCATCAATGATATGAAGGAATCCACCATCTTCACCAAGCTTGACATCTGATGGGGGTACAACAACATTCGACTCTGAGAAGAAGATCAGTGGAAGGCTGCCTTTATCACCCCTCTTGGTCTCTTTGAACCTATGGTCATGTTCTTCAGTTTTAATAATGCCCCTCCCACTTTCCAGAGTTTTATGAATCACATCTTCGCTGACATTCTTACCGAAGGTTGGCTAAAGATCTACATGGATGACATTGGCATACATATGAAGGACAACATCAAACTCCACCATCAACGCACCCTTCGAGTCTTTCAGCGACTCTGGGATCACAATATTTCACTCAAAATCTCCAAATGCTCCTTTGACATGCTGAAAATGGAATACCTTGGAATGATCATCAGCCAAGGACAGGTCAAGATGGACCTGGTCAAACTTACTGCCATCTCGGAGTGGCAACCCCCCACCTCTGTCAAGGGAATTCGCAGTTTCCTTGGATTCGCTAACTTCTATAGGAAATTCATTCCCAATTTCTCCAACATCGTCGCCCCCCTTGTCCTCCTCACCAAGAAGGACGAACCCTGGCTTTGGACCTCACTTCAGGATAAAGCCTTCTCCACTCTCAAATCCTCTTTCTCCTCCGCTCCAGTCCTGTCACTTCCTGACCCTTCTAGACTATTTTCACTCATGACTGACGCCTCCCTCCTCGTGGCAGGCACAGTCCTACTCCAAGCAGACGTTAATGGTGACCTCCACCCTTGTGCATACTTCTCTAAGATGTTTAATCCTGCTGAATGAAATTATGACATTTACAATAGAGAACTCTTAGCCGTCATCCTTGCTCTGCAAGAGTGGCGGCACTATCTCCTCGGCACCCCTCACTCAGTCACTGTCTTCACCAACCACAAAAACCTCTCTTACCTTAAGGACCACCATAAACTCTCTCGCCGACAAGCTCGCTGGTCTCTTCTCCTTCAGGATTTCGACATCACCTGGAAAGTTACCCCCGGCACACAAATGGAACCAGCCAACACTCTCTCTCGACAAGATTCAGTAGACACCTCCCTTGACAACATTGCTCCCATCCTCCCAGAACCCACCATCATTGCTGCCTTTGATCTCACCTTAGCAGACAAGATCTCCACTTCCTCCCTGTCAGATCCCCTCATTCTTCGAGCAGTCAATGCTCTCAAAGACAGCTCCCCTCTATTTCCTCACTCCTCCCTCTCTGATTGGTCCCTACACGAGGGGAAACTGTACTTTCGAGACCACCTCTACGTTCCCCCAGACACTCACTCAGACCTCCTTCATTCCCTTCACTCCTCCTCCACTTCTGGCCACACTGGACAGTTTTGCACCAAAGTCCTAGTTGAACGCGACTACTGGTGGCCAGGTCTTGCCACCTTCGTCAAAAATTTCGTCGCTGGATGTGCTCTCTGCCAGCAGTCCAAGGTCAACACCCATCCCACCGTACCACCACTCATGCCCATTCCTTCTACCTCGACCCTCCCCTTCAAACAAATCTCTGTTGATCTCATCACTGATCTTCCCTTATCTTCCGGCTTCAATTCTGTCATGGTCGTGGTCGACCATGGCCTTACAAAGGGGGTAATTCTACTCCCTTGTCTCAAAACCATTGATGCTGCAGGCATAGCTAAACTGTTTTTCAACAATGTCTTCAAACGCTTCGGCCTCCACGACTCCATTATCTCTGACAGAGGTCTCCAATTTGCCTCAGCTTTTGCTCAAGAACTCGCTAGACTCCTCCAGTATGACCTATGTCTCTCCACCGCCTATCACCCACAAACCGACGGTCAAACTGAACAAACCAATCAAGAACTAGAAACATATCTTCATATTTTCTGTGCTAATAACCCCTTAGAATGGACTAATTACTTAACAACTGCGGAATTTCATCACAACTCTGTTCCGCATAGCTCCATCCCGAAATCACCGTTCTCCCTTCTCCTTGGTTACGAACCTCAAGCATACCCTGCCCTGGGTAAAACCTTCCTCCCCGCTCTCACTGACCACCTCTCCTCCCTAGCTAAAGCCCGGGAAGAAGCCCTCACTGCCCACGACTCCGCCCGCCTTGCCATGACTAGGCACACCACTTGCTCCTTCTCCCCCTGGAAAGTAGGAGATAAGGTTTGGCTCAAAGCCACTAATCTCCACATCCCTTACCCCTCCAGGAAACTCACCCCCAAATGACATGGACCCTTTGAGATCTCTCAGGTCCTATCACCGCTCACTTACTGACTCTGTCTTCCCCCCACATGGAAAATCCATGATGTCTTCCACGCCTCACTTCTATCTCCATTTAAACAAACTGATGCACATGGCCCGTCATTCCCTAGACCACCGCCCACACTGATTGCCGATGAAGAGGAGTACGAAGTTGAGGCACTTCTCGCACACCGGGGATCCCCTGGCCAATATAAGTACCTGACTGCATGGAAAGGTTACGGCTCATCTGAAAATACATGGGAACCCGAAAGCAATCTCCATCATGCCCCTCTCCTTTTATCTAAATACAAAAAAGACCACCATTTACGATAGATCAAAATGTACCTAGTCCTCCCCCTTTTTATTCCTCTCCTCTCTGCCCTTCTCTTCGTCACCCTCCTCGCTGCTTTCTTCACCCTTTACTGGCTCTACACTTAACCCTTTTCCCACTATGTCCATTCCCACCACTTCCTGCTCCACCTCTTCTTCCTCCATCTCTTCCAGCTCAATTCATTGTGCGACCCTTCGAAACATCCCTGTACAAGCCACCCATCTCCCTCGACTCTCCACCCATGCTCTCTACTCCACCATCCTTTCCGAACCATCCCTTGTCCTTGCCCTCGAAGCCCTTCCTCTATATATTGAGGACGAGATATCTCAAGAATTAGTATGCCTGTTCCATGATTGCACTCATGCTCAAACACTTCATTTTCACGCTGCTCCCCTTGATCGCCCCACTGGCTATGGTCTCCCCTTACAGTTGGCCATCAATTGTATCCCTGAACAAGTCTTGTCCATTCTCCATTTACACAGTTTTCACGTTTTTGTCTCTCAATTGCCCCTTGATCTTGTTTACCCTTTGTTCAGCACTATTTTCACTAGTCTACCAGTTTTCGACCGAGACGAGTATGTTTCTCGGGTCGTAGCCACCCACTGCCTCATACTCTGCTCCCAACAACCCTCTCCAGAAGACCCCCACTCCCCAATCTTGCCTGTTCACATTGCCATGCCCACTTCTACGTCCCCCCCATCCATAGAAGGGACTACTCTTGTTGACTCTCAGCCCATTCCCTCGACCCCTTCCTCAACATCCAAGGACATTGATGAGATAGTCCATATGCCCCCAGCCTCTTACCTCGTCGCCCTCTCCAATGGCACCACCATACTCTCCTTGCCTACTAGAGTCCTCCCCCGTCCTTTTCGGCCCACTCCGGCCACCCCTACCTCACGATGTCACAATTGTCATGAATTGGAACATTACATACAGGACTGCCCTCGATACTCCTGCTCCCATTGCCACTAGCTCGCTCCGGGGCATCATGTGAGAGAGTGCCTCTCCACTCAATGTGGCGTATGTCGATACTGGGGACATGCAGATTGGGTCTGCTCCACTCATATTTGCTCAGGCTGCAATAGATCTGGTCACGTACTCGACAACTGTCCGTTCGAGCATCTCACTCCTGCACAGGCTACCTCCATTTTTGGAGGAGGGTTGTCTTCTGAGGATTGAACCTGGAGTTCAATTGTACTGCGGGGGTAATGTTATGATCCTTGCTCTCACGTCTATGTTATTTCTTCTTTCCATCGAGTCTCTTTGCTATGCCAGCCCCTACGGGCTATTCTCTCTTGCCTTTAGTCATTTCCTCTTCATCTTCGGCCTGTCCTCCCTTTCTATTCATATCCTTTTGGATCTGTCCACATAGTTACCATTCCTGTACCTTGATGGTACCATCCTCCTTTATCATCGTTCCACCAAGTTCTATAGGTTTCTCTGATGACTCATCATAACCTATATATACCATTAGCCATTGCTTGTATGTACTCACTCTTGTTCTGCACAATACTACACAGTCTCTTGTCACTCCCCAAGTCCCTCAGTTCCCCTCTGAGTCTAAAGCCTTGATCCCTTTGATCTAGTCTCCTCCTTGTTCTCCTAGGCAGTCAGGATGCTGTTGACCTCTTTGTGAGAGTCCACCCTGCTGCAGGTAGCTTGAACGACACGAGAGTGCATTCAGCGTAACAGATATAGCACAGACAAGAGATTATTTCAGAGGCTAGGGACATGCAGAACATTTGAGAACTCGACAGATCAGACCCTCTTCCCTTTCATCACTGGATGGAACACCACAGATCCTACTACTGCTGAATAGACAACAGTATTGTCAGTGAGCTTGATTGGGACACATTTCTGGGTGTAATTCCAAATCCAGTGGCAATGGGGCATCATATGAGAAGTGGCCCCGTGTCTGCATTCCAATCATGGTCAGCATCAAGTACGAGGGGCAAGAAGGGGTTGGAGGGGTCACTGGAACGAAAACTTGCATTTCCGGCATGTTCCACCATTTCCTGGGTCAATCCTGCTGTCTTTTCGCCCTCAGTCGGCGCAGTCGTGGCTTGACCAGCTCTCTTGTTTCTCCACCTCTCTACCTTGTACCACTCCTTCGCCCTCTGCATCACATTGCAGTTGCACTGGCAGTGCTCTAGTTTCTCACAGAATCTGCAGGGAGCTGATGGGCTACACCTGCAGGTGGCAGTGGAGGTGGTGAGGACAGAGTCTCCTCCAGTATTGGATGCCTCAGGATGAGGCCAGCGATGGACCTCTTTGGTCTGAAAAGCAGCCTTGACCTTGTCTTTGTCCAGGTTGGTGAGCAGGGCGAGTGAAGAAGTGAAGTGGGCATAGTTGGGGCTGAGAGCACGGATCATGGCCATGCAGGCAAGCTCGTCATCGAGTGCCTTCAAGTTGAAGCTGCTGGGGTGCAACTCCTGGATCCTGGCCATTCTGAGCTCGACTTAGGCAGTAAGGGCAGGGAGTGTTTTGTCTGGCAGCTTGCAAATACTAAAAAACTTGTCATAGGTGATGAAACAAGTGCTGGCCTTCTGTTGGACGAACAGCTGCTGGAGTGCTGTCCAAGCTGTGGTGGGATCATCTTGGTGAGCTCGGATGTGAACTCACTGGTCTGGAGCAATACTCAGCATAAGCTCGCCTGCAGCCTTGTCCTGCTTAATATCCCAACTCTCCTGCTCCAATGCATCAGAGGCCAGGCACTTCTCCTTTCCACTGACAAGTTGCCACAGACCCTTAGAACGCAGGAGGGCCTTCATCTCCTGACTCCATGTGGTATAGTTGGTGCCTGTAAGAGGCTGGATGCATTGGTAGTGGTTTTTGGACGACATAATGGAGGGTGAAAAGGCGAGAGAAAATTTTTGGGGAGGGTGCAAGAGTGATTGTAGTGTGTTACAGTGCAGGGCTCATAACCTGTTAAGCAGCTGAATCACAGCTGGAGTTCACTGTAAGCAACTGTATATTGAGAGCATCTGAAGTGACATACCTGGAGTTCACTGTAAGCAACTGAAGGTGCAAACAGTGAACTCTGAGGATGTGAGTGTGAAGTACAGTAAACAAAAATAAACAACAATCATGTGCCACATGTGTGGTGATGCGAAAGATAGCTAAAGGTGCAATCAATGAATACAACAGCCAGTTGCCACTTTTTCTGGATACCACTACTGGGTGACATTTATCGATGACTACTCGTGCTATTGCTTTGTGCTGCCAATCCAGGCGAAATCAGACATTTTTGAGGTATTCAAGCAATTGAAGGCATTTGCTGAGAACCAGTCAGAGCACAAGATTAAGATACTGTGTGATGACAAGGGAGGCAAATACATGAGCAATGCGATGCTCAAATTTACCACAGAGGCCGGCATTGAGTGCCAGCACACAGTCTGTGCACAACCACAGCAGAATGGGGTTGCAGAACAGGCCAATCAAGTTCTCTCTGAGCGAATCACTGCAATGTTGCAGGAGTCGGGCCTTGGAATGCCATTCTAGGGTGAAGCTCTCGCTGCACTCGTCCATGTCTGGAATCAATGCCCTACAGCTGCCTTGGAGGCTGTGACACCTTATGAACTCTGGCATGGCTGGAAACCCGATGTTTCGCACCTCTGAGTCTGGGGATGCACTGCCTATGTGCATGTGCAGCGTGACAAGTGGAATTTGCTCCAATCACATTATGACAAGTGCATCTTCATTGGATATCCAGCTGGCTACAAGGGCTGGAAATTCTACAATCCCACCACAAAGCACACAATTATCTCCGAACATGCTGATTTTGATGAGTGGAATGTCACTCCCTCGGTCTGCCTTATGCCCACATCCACAGAGTCGAATGCTCCACTACCATATACTCTGCCCAATCTCTCAGATGATGAAGATGAGCTGGATTCTGCTCCAGAGTTGGCACCCCCTGGTGGGGCACATGGGCATAATCAGGATTTGCCACCTCCTGCACCTCCTCCAGCTGCTTCGCCTGGACCAGATCCATTGCCCCCACCAGCTACACCTCCACCAGCATGCCCTCTGAGCCCAGTTGGGATCGGAGCAAGGATGCCATTCTGGAGATGCCAGCCCCTGAGGGAATGGTGGAAACCGAGTCTGGCGCAGCTGAGTGATTGGACTGAGGATGACTCAGATGAGGAAGCAGACTTTGCCCATTGCAATGTGGTGAACTCAGCCCATCATCGGTCATTTGCAGATGCAATGCACTGCAAGGACGCACAGGAGTGGAATCAGGCTGCATTGGACAAATTGGCAGCCCACAGGTTGAATGGCACCTGGACTCTCATCCCCAGGCCGACTGATTGGCCAGTCATTGGCTTGAGGTGGGTATTCACCAAGAAATATCACACTGATGGGTCATTCGAGCGCTATAAGGCCTGTCTTGTCGCACAGGGTTTCTCCCAGCGACCGGGATTTGAGTATCTTGAGGTGTTTGCCCCCACAGTGTGATTGCCCACTCTACAAGTCATTCTTGCTCTGGCAGTGCTCCAGGACTTCCACCTGTGGTCTGTGGATGTGTCCAACGCATACCTCAATGGCAAGATGGACTGTGATGTTTATATGGAGCAGCCTGAGGGATTTGCAGAGGGAAACACTCGGGACACTGTCTGTTTCCTCAAAAAGGTGCTTTATGGGATGAAACAGGGTGGAAATCGATGGAATCACAAGATGCACACTACTCTGAAGTCAATGGGATTCAGCCAGACTTATTTTGATGCTGCAGTCTACATATTCACTCGTGGTGATGTCTGCATCCTCCTGCCTGTTTTTGTCGATGACATGACCTTCGCATTGCCCTCACTTCCTGCAATCAAGCAGGCAATTGCAGATCTCAGTGCACACTTTAAGTTGTGTGACCTGGGCACCACAGCAGAGATCCTGTGCATCAAAATCGATTGAGATCGCTCCAAGTGCTCACTGACCATCTCGCAGAGGCAGTACTGCCTCAATATGCTCTCGTGCTACAACATGGCCAACTGCAAGCCAGTCACCACTCTGACAGATCCCGGACTCAGTCTGTCTTGCACCCAGATCACTACTACCAACGAGGAGCGAGCTTTGATGTGCTCTGTTGACTATGGGGGCACTGTTGGCTCACTCCAGTATCTGTCGTGCACCACTCAGTTGGACATCACATTCGCAGTTGGTCAGCTAGCATCATTCACAGCCCAGCCAGGTCTGGTGCATTGGAATGCTGTTAAGCATCTCCTGCACTACATCAAAGGTACTCTGGACTACTTGATCACCTACATGCCTGATCCATCCTCCACCGAACTATTTGCGACCTACTCTGATGCAAAGCATGGCGGCTGCAAGGACACTGGTCGCTCCACCAGTGCATTTGTCGTCAAAATTGGCACAGGTGCTGTTTGCTGGATGTCAAAGTGCCAGTCAATTGTCGCATTGTCCACAACTGAGGCTGAGTATGTCACTGCATGTGAAGCAGGCAAGGAGATCATCTGGATGCAAAAACTGCTGCAGGAGCTCGGATTCACCCTCGCAGGTCCATCTACTCTATACATGGATAACCAGTCTGCAATACAGGTGGCAAAGCATCCCAAGCACCATGGCCGAATGAAGCACTTGGATCTGCGATGGTACTGGCTGCGAGATGTGGTGGATAAAGGAGCAATCTTGCCCAAATTTGTTGCAACCACCGAGATGCCAGCTGATCTACTGACAAAGGCATTATCTCGGGTGAAGGTGCAGGATTTCTGTGCAATGCTTGGGCTTGGGAGAGTCACACAATGAGGGGGGAGTGTTGGATTCATTGATTGTGCCATTTAGCTATCATTCGCATTGCCACACTTGTGGCGCATCATTGTTGTTTATTTTTATTTACTGTACTTCACAGTCACATCCTTGGAGTTTGCTTTCTGCACCCTCAGTTGCTTACAGCAAACTCCAGGTATGTCGATCTAGATACTTTCAATATACAGTTGCTTATAGCAAACTCCAGCTGTGCTACAGCTGTTTAACAGCTACACCCCAGCACCTTCGACTTGAAGGCCCTTGACAATGGACTGGGCTGTATGGCCATGATTCGTGCACTCGGCCCTGACTTCTCCCACTTCACATCATCACTCACCCTGCTCACTGACCTGGACAAAGACAAGGTCAAGGCAGCATTCCAGACCAAGGAGGTTCACTGCCAGCCTTGCCCTGAGGCAGCTACCACTGGAGACTTGGTCCTTGCCACTTCAACCACCACCTGTAGGTGCAGCCCTTTGGCTCCCTGCAGATTTGCAAGAAGCCCCAGCCACTGCCAGTGCAATTGCCATGTGCTACAAAGGGCAAAGGAGTGGTATAAAGCCCCAAGGCAAAGGGGCAAGAAAGCCAGTCAGGCCATGACTGCACCAAATGAGGGTGAAAAGAGAGTGGGGTCAAGGCAGGAAGCAGTGGAACAGGCTGGAAATACAAGTCTTCATTGCAGTGATCACCCAGTGATGAAAGGGAAGAGGGTGTGGTCTATCGAGTTTTCAAATGTCTTGCATGTCCCTAGCCTCCGAAACAATCTGCTCTCTGTACTGTATCTGTTAAACAGCTGGAGAACAGCTGGAGTTCGCTGTAAGCAACTATATACTGAAAGTATCTAGATCGACATACCTGGAGTTTGCTGTAAGCAACTGAGGGTGCAGAAAGTGAACTCCGAGGATGTGAGCATGAAGTACAGTAAATAAAAATACACAACAATGATGTGCCACAAGTGTGGCAATGCGAATGATAGCTAAATGGCACAATCAATGAATCTAACAGTATCTCGCTTGCAGCTCTGAATGCACTATTCAGATCAATTCCAGTTAAATGACTTTTGTTCATGGTACAGATGGTGCTCTGTTTGCTGCAAGCATCAATTGCAACAATGCTGCATTCCTTGATGGTGTGACCAAGCCCCAGCACCAGTATGCACACCCAGCGACAACTTCACCTCTCAATCATGTTAGATTCATTGATTGCACCATTGTGCTCACTCAGCACCCTCACATCAGTCAGGTTGTGGTGGGTGAGTCTCCAATGCCAGAGGGAAAGGTCGAGGGGAACAGTTGTTGCTGGTCATGCAAACTTGGGCTGGGGCTCAGTTACACCATCCAAGAAAGCAGCATTGTTGCTATTGATGCTCACAACAAAGAGTGGGCTGTCCCTACCATGAGTGAAGGTCATGCTGTTTGCATTGATCTGTATGGTGAAGCTGGAGTGACATGCAAGGTAGAGCACAGAAAGCAAATTGTTGCGAAGACTAGGCACATGGAGGACATTGGAGAACTCAACAGCTCGGACCCTCTTTCCTTTTATCACCAGGTTGAATACCACAGATCCCACACCTGCCGAATAGATGACTGTGTTGTTGGCGAGCTTGATTGGGATGCATTTTGGGGTGTAGTTCCGAATCCAGTGGTGATGAGGCATCATATGAGAAGTGGCCCCCGTGTCTGCATTCCAATCATGGTCAGCATCGAGTATGAGGGGTGAGAAGGGGTCGGAGGGATCACTGGAACGAAGACTTGCATTTCTGGCCTGTTCTACGACTTCCTGGCTTGATCCAGCTGTCTTTTCACCCTCAGTCAGCGCAGTCACAGCCTGACTGGCTTTCTTGCCCCTCTGCCTCAGCACTTTGTACCACTCCTTTGCCATCTGTGTTGCATGGCAGTTGCACTGGCAGTGGCCAGGCTTCTCACAAAATCTGCAGGGAGCTGATGGGCTGCACCTGCAGGTGGCTGTCAATGTTGCAAGGACGGAGTCTCCTCCAGAATTGGAGGCCTCAGGACGTGGTTGTGTTAACAGCTGGAGAACAGCTGGAGTTCACTGTAAGCAACTGGGGATGCAGAGAGTGAACTCTGAGGATGTGACTGTGAGATACAGTAAACAAAAATAAACAACAACCATGCACCACAAGTGTGGCGATGCGAATCATAGCTAAGGTGTGATCAATGAGTCTAACACTCCCTCCTCATTGCACAACTCTCCCAAGTCCCAGCATCGCACAGAAATCCTGCACCTTCACCTGAGATAATGCCTTTGTCAGTAGGTCTGCTGGCATCTGAGTGGTAGCAATGAATCTGGGCAAGATTGCTCCTTTATCCACCACATCTCACAGCCAGTACCATTGCAAATCCAAATGCTTCATTCGGCTGTGGTGCTTGGGATGCTTCACCACCTGTATTGCCAACTGGTTGTCCATGTGTAGAGTGGATGGACCCAGAAGTGTGAAACCAAGCTCCTGCAGCAATTTGCACATCCAGACAATTTCCTTGCCTGCTTTGCATGCAGCAACATACTCGGCCTCTGTTGTGGACAGTGCAACAATTGACTAGTGCTTTGACATCCAGCAGACTGCACCTGTGCCGATTTTGACAACAAATGCGCTGGTGGAGCGACCAGTGTCCTTGCAGCCTCCATGGTTTGCATTGGAGTAAGTCGCAAAAAGTTCACTGGATGCAGGATCAGGCGCATAAGTGATTGAGTAGTTGAGAGTACCCTTGATGTATCACAGGAGATGCTTCACTGCATTCCAGTGCACAGGGCCAGGCTGGGCTGTAAATGATGTGAGCTGACCGACTGCAAATGTGATGTCCAGCTGAGTAGTGCAAGATAGGTATTGGAGCGACCCAATGACACCTCCATAGTCAACAGATTGCATCAGAGTGTGCTCCTCATCAGTAGTAGCAATCTGGGTGTGAGATAGGCTGAGTCTGGGATCCATCGGAGTGGTGACTGGCTTGCAGTCGGCCATATTGTAGCATGAGAGCATGTCAACACAGTACTGCCTCTGGGAGATTGTCAGTGAGTGCTTCGAGCAATCTCGATTGATTTTAATCCCCAGGATCTCTGCTGTTGGTCCCAGGTCGCACAACTTAAAATGTGCACTCAGATCTGCGATGGCCTGCTTGATTGCAGGCAGTGAGGGTGATGTGAAGGTCATATTGTTGACAAAAACAGGCAGGAGGATTTGGACATCACCATGAGTGAAAATGTAGACTGCACCATCAGAATATGTCTGCGCACATCCCATGGACTTCAGAGTGGTACACATTTTGTGATTCCAGCGATTTCTGCCCTGTTTCATGCCATAAAGTGCCTTTTTGAGCAAACACACAGCATCTCGAGTGTTTTGTTAAAACAGCTGGAAACAGCTGGAGTTCGCTGTAAGCAACTATATATTGACAGTATCTAGATCCACATACCTGGAGTTCGCTGTAAGCAACTGAGGGTGCAGAAAGCAAACTCCGAGGATGTGAGTGCGAAGTACAGTAAACAAAAATAAACAACAATCATGCGCCACAACTGTGGCAATGCGCATGAGAGCTAAAGGGTGCAATCAATGAATCTAACATGTTTCCCTCCATGAATCCCTCAGGCTGCTCCATGTAGATGTCACAGTCCATCTTGCCATTGAGATAGGCATTGGAGACATCCACTGACCACAGATGGAAGTCCTGCAAGGCAGCAAGAGCGAGAATGACTCGCAGAGTGGGCAATTGCACTGTGGGGGCAAAAACCTTGAGATACTCGAATCCTGGTCGCTGGGAGAAGCCCTGGGCGACAAGACGAGCCATATAGCGCTCAAATAACCCATCTGCACGATATTTCTTTGTAAATACACTAGAAGAGAGGGAGAAAATCATAACATTACCCCCTTTGTACAGTTGAACCCCAGGTTCAATCTGTAGCAGATGGCATTCCCCCAAAAAGGCTGGTAGACTGTGTGGGAGTGAGATGTTCAAATGGACAATCATCAAAGATGTGTCCAGATTGATTGCAACTGGAGCAGATGCAAGTAGGGCAGGCTTGAGCGCTGTGTCCCCAGTGTAGACATACATTGCACTGGCTGGTGAGGCACTCTCTCCAATGATGGCCTGTGTTACGCTTGCATGGAGCTATCCAGCAAGGTCAAAGGTTTGACACTGAAGTCCAGAACCTTGGAAAGCAACTAGTCGAGCACACACTCAAAGTGTAGTGCGAAGACACGCAGGAGGATCTCTCTAACTGTGACAAGCAGTCTCGAGGAGGCCAGATAACTACACGTAGATTGCGTAGAACTAGCTAAAGAATAGTAATACATACACAAAGACTTTATATACTGGTAGCTGTATGAGTCTGACTAAGAATCGGCCGAGAAGGTGTCATCTACAGTTACTACTCATGGTACAGCATCTGGGGGATGGGGAACACGAGGTGATGCGAGAGAATCACCTTGGGAGAAAAGGGTCCATAAGGGAAATGGGTGCATCAAGATCAAGGGGAAAAATAGGGGGCATAGCAACGGTGGTTGAACCCGTTGGGAGATGACTATCAGATGATGACACAACATCAAAGGCATATGTGGAAGGAGGGGAAAAACTCATCAAGGTAGCTCTGCATATTCGTTGGCATAAAGGAGTAGCATTTCTTGTAACAGCCTGGAGCGAAGTTGTGGCAGTTAGGGCACGTGTATCCAGGGCAATTTTCAAGGTAATGGCCCAATTCATGACAATGGAAGCACCAGGTGGTGGGGGTTGCAGGCATGGGATGAAAGGGCTGAGATAGAACATGAGTGGGAGAGGAGAGGACAGTGGTGCCATTAGGGAGATTGATCATGTATGACTGTGGAGGTGACATGTGGATTACCTTGTTGATCTCCTCAGAAGAGATAGATGGAGGTGGTTGGGATTCAACAAGGGTAGTCTCTGGTGAGGGGGTGAAAGTGCAAGTGGAGAATGGTTGACTGAGTAGCACAGGGAGAGCAATGGGGGAGGAGCCATTGGAGGAGGTTCACTGGGATTGAAGTATGAGGTTGGAAGAGGATAGGATACGAGCAATGTAAGCGTCTTGATCAAAGATGGGTAAACTAGTGAAAATGGTGCTAAACAAAGGGTAAACTAGGTTCAATGGTAACTGAGAGACAAAGATATGAAAACTGTGCAAGTGGAGGATGGAAAGAATTCGTTCATGGAGGCGATTGATGGCTAATTGAAGGGAGAGACCATATCCAGTGGGACAATTGATGGATGCGGCATGGAAGTGGAGGTTTGAGTGTGAGTGGCATCATGAAAAAGGCATACTAATTCCTGTGAAATCTCATCCTCGACATAGAGAGGAAGGGCTTCCAGGGCAAGGACCAGGGGAGGTTCAGAGAGAATGGCCGAGTAGAGGGTATGAGTGGTGAGACAAGGGAGGTATGTGGGCTGTACTGGGGTGTTTTGAAGGGTGGCATGATGAACAGAAGCAGTGGAGATGGAGGAGGAAGGAGATGACTGGGGGGATGTGGGGATAGACATATCAAGTGTATAACCAGTAGATGGAGAAGAAAGTGGTGAGGAGGGCAATGAAGATGAGGGTTGCAAGGAAGGGAATGAAAGGATGAAGGATTAAATACATCAGAAAGCTATCATAAGTGATGGTCTTTTTTATATTTGGACAGAATGAGGGGGGCATGATGGAGATTACTTTCAGGTTCCCAGGTATTTTCTGATGAGCCGTAACCTTTCCATGTGGTCAGGTACTTGTATTGGCCAGGGGATCCCTGGTGTGCAAGGAGTGCTTTGACTTCATACTCCTCTTCATTGGCAATCAGCATGGGCAGTGGTCTAGGGAATGATGGGCCATGTGCATCAGTCTGTTTAAAGGAAGAAAGAAGTGATGTGTGGAAAACATTGTGGATTCTCCATGTGGGAGGGAGGTGGAGTTGGTAAGTGAGTGGTGATAGGACTTGAGAGATCTCAAAGGGTCCATGTTGTCTGGGTGCAAGTTTCCTAGATGGGTAGGGGATGCGGAGATTAGTGGCTTCAAGCCAAACCTTATCTCTCACTTTCCAGGGGGAGAATGAGCGGGTGGTGTGTCAAGTCATGGCAAGATGGGCGGAGTCATGGGCAGCTAGGGCCTCTTTTCTGGCCTCGGCTAGGGAGGAGAGACAATCAGTGAGAGTGGGTAGGAACATTTTACCAAGGGCAGAATAGGCCTGAGGTTCATAGCCAAGAAGAAGAGAAAATGGTGATTTCTGGGTGGAGCTGTGTAGGACAGAGTTGTGGTGGAATTCCACAGTTGTTAGGTAATTTGTCCATTCTAGAGGGTTATTAGCACAGAAGATGCAAAGATACATTTCTAATTCTTGATTGGTTCTTTCGGTTTGACCATCAGTTTGGGGGTGATAGGCAGTGGAGAGGTGTAAGTCATATTGGAGGAGTCTAGCAAGCTCCCAAGTGAAGGCTGAGGCGAATTGGGGACCTCTGTCAGAGATGATGGAGTCATGTAGGCTGAAGCATTTGAAAACATTGTCAAAAATAGTTTAGCTACTCCTGCAGCATCAATTGTTTTGAGACAAGGGAGTAGAATTACCCCATTTGTAAGGCCATGGTCTACCATGACCATGACAGAATTGAAACCTGAGGACAAGGGAAGATCTGTGATGAGATCAACAGAGATCTGCTTGAAAGGGAGGGGAGAAGTGGAGGGAATAGGGGTGATGGGCGGAACAGTGGGGTGTGTGTTGACTTTCGACTGTTGGCAGAGGGCACATCCAGTGATGAAGTTTTTGACAAAAGTAGTGAGTCCTGGCCACCAGTAATCATGCTCTACTAAGACCTTAGGGCGAAATTGTCCAGTGTGGCCCAAAGTGGGAGAGGAGTGGAGGGAGTGAAGGAGATCAGAGTGGGTGTCTGGAGGGACGTAAAGGCAGTCTCAAAAGTATAATTTTCTGTCATGTAAGGACCAGTTGGAGAGGGAGGAACAAGGAAAGAGAGAGGAGTTGTCCTTGAGAGCATTAATCACTTGGAGGACAAGGGGATCTGAGGGGGAGGAGGCTGAGATTTTATCAGCTGGAGCAAGGTTGAAGGCTGTGATGACTGTTGGCTCAGGAAGGATGGGAGTGA
This sequence comes from Boletellus aff. lepidospora, assembly GCA_038094175.1. Classification (NCBI taxonomy): domain Eukaryota; kingdom Fungi; phylum Basidiomycota; class Agaricomycetes; order Boletales; family Boletaceae; genus Boletellus; species Boletellus aff. lepidospora. The sequence continues at coordinate 21,131 of JBBPTT010000264.1, forward strand.
TATTGTCCATGGAGGTGTCGACAGAGTCTTGTCATGAGAGAGCATCTGCTGGGCCCATCTGCATACCAGGAGTGACTTTCCAGGTGATGTTGAAGTCCTGGAGGAGAAGGGACCAGCAAGCTTGTCAGCAAGAGAGTTTGTGAGGGTCTTTGAGGTATGAGAGGTTCTTGTGATCAGTGAGGATGGTGACCAAGTGGGGTGTGCCTAGAAGGTAATGTCGCCATTCCTGTAAAGCAAGAATCATTGCTAAGAGTTCTCTATCATAAATGTCATAATTTCGTTCAGCTGGACTGAATGTCTTGGAGAAGTAAGCACAAGGATGAAGGTCACCATTAACATCAGCTTGGAGGGGGATGGCTCCTGCAGCAAGGAGAGAGGCATTGGTCATCACAGAAAATGGTCTGGAGGGATCAGGGAGTGAGAGGACTGGAGTGGAGGAGAAGGAAGACTTTAGAGTGATGAAGGCTTTGTCCTGAAGGGGAGTCCAGAGCCAGGGTTCATTTTCCTTGGTAAGGAGGACGAGGGGGGCGATGATGTTGGAGAAGTTGGGGATGAATTTCCTGTAGAAATTAGTGAAACCAAGGAAACTGCAAATGCCTTTGACTGAAATTTGAGGTTCCCAATCAGCTATAGCAGTTAGCTTGATCAGATCCATCTCTACTTGTCCTTGACCAATGATCATGCCTGGGTACTCCATTTTTGGGGTGTCAAAGGAGCATTTGGAGAGTTTGAGTGAAAGATTGTGGTCTCAGAGTCATTAGAACACTCAAAGGGTGCATTGATGATGGAGTTCAATGTTGTCCATGCAGATCTTTAGCCAACCTTCTGTAAGAATGTCAGTGAAGATGTGATTCATGAAACTTTGGAAGGTAGGAGGAGCATTGTTAAAACTGAAAAACATCACTGTTGGTTCAAAAAGGCCCAAGGGAGTGATGAAGGCAGCTTTCCATTGATCTTCCTTTCAAAGTCGAATGTTGTTGTATCCCCATCGGATGTCAAGCTTGGTAAAGATTGTGGATTCTTTCATGTTGTCAATAAGATCAGAGATGAGGGGGAGAGGGTAAGCATTTCGAATGGTGAATTCGTTTAGATACCAATAGTCTTGGCATGAGCAAAGAGTCCCATCCTTCTTTGGGACAAAGAAAAATGGTGAGGCTTGGAGGAATTTGGAGGGGATGATTTGGCTGGTTTTGAGGTTCTCTTCAATGAAAGCTTTACAGGCTTCCTTCTCAGCTGGGTTGAGGGGGTATATTTTGGCTATTTTGGGAATGAAGGATGGTTTTAGTTCAATTACATGGTCATAAGGTCAATGAGGAGGGAGGATGCTAAACATCTTTTCAGAGAAGACATCTGAATACTCCTTACACCAGTTTGGAACTTCCTGTTCCTTGGGGGCTTCTTGTTGTGCGAGTTGGGTCAAGAGGGTGAGCTTGTCGATGGAATGAGGGGATGACAAATGAAGAGTGACTGTTTTGGTGATCCAGTTGATGTTGGGGTTTCATTTCTTTAGCCAAGGGGTTCCTAGGATGACTTTCCTTTCTCCAAGTGAGGTGATCATGAAGGTGATGCTTTCTGAGTATGAGGGAAAGAGAGCCTTGGCGGTGATGGTGAATTTAATGATTCCTCTGCAGTTGGGGGTTCCATCTACATTTGTGGCTGTGAGGGGTTGAGACATCTGGTGAATGCCAGATCAAAGGGATGGAACAAGACTGGGATTGATGAAATTTCCAGTGGCTCTGCTGTCAACGAGGGCAATGGTGTCGACGATTTGAGAGTTGACTTGTAGACAAATGGGGAGACAAATAGTTCTTTCATTTTGTTTGCCTACAAGTACATGAGGGAAGGACAATGTTGAGGCAGCTTCCCAATTTAAAAATCCAACAGTAGGCTATCTATCTGCATTTCTTCTGGTTCAAAACAGAGTTTAAGCATTTGGAGGATCTCCCCTTCACCTTTCCCAGTAGAGTGGAGTTGGGACATGTAGGATTCAAGGGCAGAAGGGGGAGAGGGGGTGACTGGGAGAGTGGTGGAGAAGGCAACAGAGGTGTGGGTACTGGTGGTGGTAACAGCGACTGGGTGAGAGGGTTTGAGGGTTTGAAGGGAGTGGAGAAAGTGGTGCACTTCCCTGCATTATGTCCCTTTTTCCTGCATCGAAGGCATTGGCCTTCTTTGGAGCATTGAGCCCATTCCTCTGGTGTGAGCTTCCCTACTCTGAGGGTGTCAACATCCATGGCATTCACATGTCAAGGACCATCAGCTACTGGGTGACACATCTCTCCCAATGCCCCTAATCCAAGCCATGTTTACACCTTAAGCCAAATGCTAGCTTTCCCAGACATGGCTCCGCAAGCCCTACCCCTGCACCTGACTGTCACTGGATTCTGTTATGATTTTCTCCCTCATGCCTTGCATATATCTTGTCTCTATCCTTTCACTTCATCACACTGGCCCCCTTATCTTCTCAGATCACTTCAATCACTTCTTATTTGTCTTCGGTCCATTCTCCTGTGTTATCCGAGTCATCTCAGATTATTTCCCTTAGTAACCATTCGTACCTGGTACCTGCTGTGCTTTGATAGTCATAGCTTACCTCATTGTTCCACCTTGTTCCATGGGCTTTGATGATGACTCATCTTTGCCTATATCTACCATTGCTACTCATGTATTCTCTTTACTCTTGTTCCACACAATTATACGCAGTCTTTTGTCACTCCTCTTTGATCCCTCTTTGATCCCTTCGTCACTAAGTCCCTTGGGCTTGAGCATCCCTCAACCCCTCTATCCTCTGTTCTCCTAGGCAGTCAGGATGCTGTAGACCTCTTTGTGAGTGTCCACCCTGCTGCAGATTGCTTGAACGACACAAGAGTGTGTTCAGTGTAACACATACAGTGTTAAAAGAATCCCACACAAAAGTTGACTTACAGTGGACTGGTGTAGAATACTTGAGAAGGCAAGTTGCCTTGTGAGGTTGTTGGGGGGTTGTTGGAGGTGCTAGTGATACTTTCAGTTCCTGTATTGTTGCAACTGCTGGAACCTGAAGGTCCCATGCTGTATGAAGTCAACTCCACCAAGCCCTCACTAATGCTGGACTTGGTCTCAGTCTCAGAGACAACTATGGGAGTGATTCAGATGCAAGAAAGAGAGTAAGTGCATACATTCACCTTGCTGTTTCTTCCCCAGGGTACCAATCTCCTTCAAGACATCTTCCTCAGTCTTGCACTTCTCTCTTTTTCATTTATGCTCATCCTTTGTCAATAACTTGCCAGACTTGTTGAGATGTTTGCTCTTCCATGCTGGGTAGTTAGTTATTGCCAATTTTGTGAGCTTCCAGCCATCCTGTGCACACTTGAAAAGTGGATAAGCATCCTCCATGTACAAATGAAAAAACCTCTTTTCCTTGGCTCCAATTTCCCCCCAGGTTGCTGGGGCACAACGTTTCTGTGTAAGTTCTGTCCAAGCATTGCGCATACAGGCACAAATTGTCTTGAGTCACTCCCTAGAGACAGGATCGCCATTTTCATCTTCAAGATAAGTAATCTGTCCTCAAAGGACAGTCTATGCTGCTGGGGTCTCTAGCCAAGCATCATAGTTGGCATTCTTCCAAAACCTGATACTCGGATGAGTCTCTGGTGTTGGACACAAGGAAAGGGTGGGGTCGATGACATTCCCCCCATGATTGAGTATATCTCTGTAGTACTTAGCTATATAAAGGATGACATGAAGAGAACATACTGGAGCATATCACATTCACTGGATATTCTCATGTTCTCTAGCTCTAACTGTTGGATGTGCTTGTATGCACTAGTCAGGTCACAAGGGTAGTTGATTGGTGGTTGTGGCTCATTTTGCACAAAATAAAGTGAAGAATGGATCAAAATTATATTATTCACTCACTGTACTCTGCTGAGTTCCTCTAATTGACCTGCTAGAAGACCGATAGTGCTGTTTGGCAGGTGGTGGAGACATGTCATACATTGAGCTTGATGGAGAGCTCAATAAGGATGACATGGAGGTGTTGGTCCAGCTGAAACTATGCATAATGGAGAGAGCTGGCAGGAATGAAGAAGAGTAGGAATGAGGGTAGCAGGAGAAGAGGATCAACTGATGTAATCAAATCTGATTTCATGCAAGTCCTGAGCTCCCTCAACTAAGACCTCAATATGTCTCACTCTACTCCAACTACTAGTAGCTTCATCCAAATTGGTGTTCCATTGAAACACCCAGAGGATGCCTATTATTTTACCTATGACCCAGACTTTCCTGGCCCCTTGGTAAGCAATGGATTTCATACATTTGGTGAAATCAACTGCTCTAGACTATTGAGGTTGTATCATCCAAAGTTCACACAAACACCCCAGCTTCACCTGTTCAAAAGCAAGAAAAGATGACTCCTGTTGCAACCATTCAGCCAAAAGAAAGCGTGTCCTACATTGCTCCTGCAACCCTCCTCACACAAGTCAATATATGCTTGCCAAGCACACTTGTCAAATCGGTAATCTTGTTCTTTCACTCCTTACACATACTAACTATGCAGAAGATCCCAATGACAATAGCCCAACCAAATCCAAGTCAGATAATGTAAACACAAATGCAAGTGGTCCAAATGACTCCAACAAGGTATATCTTTTTTTATATGATACATACATCCATTTTACACAGCACACAGGAAAACACATTGATTAAAAAGGGGTATTACAAGTATGAGAAACCTACTGCAAAGCGTGCATGCAATTAGGTGTTGGGTACATTCAGTGCATTTGTAGGATTGTAGGATTATTCTGTACAAATCAATGTGTGCATTAAATGGCATACTATTCTACATCATGGTCGTCTGGATCATCCTGCTCGTCATCAGCTTTGTCCTCACCTATTGATGGGGATACAGCAAGACCAGGCTGCTCAACACAGAAAAAGCATCCCTCAACTCCTTGGTATGGAATCATAGTGACAACTGACAAGATATCTTGAATTTTTACCACTAAAACAGTGTCAGTCAGTTCACTAACTGTGAGAGCCGTTTGTGGTTGTCGAAAGATTGCTTTGTCTGGGGGAGCAAACGCATGGACAAGTGTGACATCAGTAAATTGTAGGCCATCTTGAGTTCAGAGCCTCATAAAGTACTGTACCTCCCCAATTAATGCTGTGTCCAGGAGTTTAAACTAGAAAAAAATGAATAATGACCCAAGTAGAGGAGTGATAAGGATACCTTAACTATCCATGAAATGTGCACTTGTGAGTGATGTGCTTCTCTCCATGCACTTCAGGCTATCTGTCCATTTGGTAGGCATAGTTGAGCCCATCATTTGAACTTCAGAATTGTCTTTGGTGGCACAGCAAGAAAATCCATGATTGCAGCATCAGTACCAAGGGTTGGGTTGACTGGGTGTCTGTCTCATTTGCAGAGGAATGCATAGCCACCACCAAGATCATGGGCAGTACTTGGCAGGCTATCAGCTCAGGAATTGTCCAGCTCAGGTAATGAAGCAAGAAGTGTATTAACACATGCACTGAACACCTTTTGCAAAGTTCACAAGGTAATTGGAGGGTTGGTGAATCTGTTGCTTGAGATTACCAATGGTGTGCTCAATTGTCTATTGCACTGTACAGATTGCAGGGCTCTTTTGGAACATTTCTGGCGTGAGATGTATTACTTGATGTACACATGGCTGAACAATGTGAATTTGATCATTTCATCATTGGTAATAGACTTCCTTGAACTCACACTCCCATGAAGCCAAGAGAATGCATGCCTGGAGGACCTCATCATGTGTGAGTTGGTGTTTGCAAATAAGTCAAACTCCCACTACAAGTTTGCACAAGTTTGACCAGAACATTGGAGGAAGGATGCTGTGGAGGAGACTGGGGAGAAGGCTGAATGTGTACAAGAAAAACTCCCAAGTCTTGTATCCAGAGTTTAGCTTCTGCTCAATATTACGAGGTTTCACACCAAATGATCCAGGGAGGTAGGAGCCAGCTTCTGCTACAGCATGACCATGGGCTCACCAGCTTTGATCTTCATATAGTACAGCCCAGTCCCAGGTTTTGATATTGTCAGTATTCATGCAGGTGATGGTACCCTGCCAAAGTGAAACAAGAAGCTCACTGAGGTTTGTGACCAAATGCATGATATCCAGCATCATGCAGAGTGGGACACCAAGTGAGCACATTGGGTTCAAACCAAGGATAAGTGGGGCTTTTGTGATCCCTGTTTCAGTCCAGCACTGTTCAAACTGGCATTGATTCAGTGCAGAAATCACATTAAATAGATTCACAGTGTACTCAGGGTTTCCAGCTCATGGTGGCCAGAATGCAGAATAGTCAGGATGATCACTATCTTCACAGGGGTGGTGTGGATGCAGAAGAGCTGGATAGTAGTGGGAATGAGGGTCTTTATGTCTTCCCTTGACAGCACAATAGAGACAACATCCATTTTTGCCACAATGCCCAATGTGACCATCCCAATGTACAAGTCTGGGTCCATTGGCAGTTGTTATGCTGAACACACTCTTGTGTTGTTCAAGCAACCTGCTGCAGGGTGGACTCTCACAAAGAGGTCTACAGCATCCTGACTGCCTAGGAGAACAGAGGATAGAGGGGTTGAGGGATGCTCAAGCCTGAGGGACTTAGTGATGAAGGGATCAAAGAGGGATCAAAGAGGAGTGACAAAAGACTGCGTATAATTGTGTGGAACAAGAGTAAAAAGAATACATGAGTAGCAATGGTAGATATAGGCAAAGATGAGTCATCATCAAAGCCCATGGAACAAGGTGGAACAATGAGGTAAGCTATGACTATCAAAGCACAGCAGGTACCAGGTATGAATGGTTACTGAGGAAAATAATCTGAGATGACTCGGATAACACAGGAGAACAGACTGAAGACAAATAAGAAGTGCTCGAAGTGTTCTGAGAAGATAAGGGGGCCAGTGCGATGAAGTGAAAGGATAGAGACAAGATATATACAAGGCACAAGGGAGAAAATCGTAACATTATGTTGTCATTCTCAGAGACTCACTAGCACAAGTCACTGAAGGACTCAATATTATGATTCCTACAAACACAAATGAGGTACCTTCCAACCAGGGTGCAGGAACTACTACAACTATCGCTGTAAACCCCAATGCCACCATGTCCACTACCTCTACAAATCCTGCTGAGATGGCCACCCTCTCTGCTACTCTAAAGACCATTGTGGCTGCATCAAACAATTCTGTTCCAGCCTTGACACCAGCAATTGGCAATGGAAACATAACAGGGGTACCAGATAAAGGAAAGAGAGGACTGAAAATGCAACCTGGTCTTGTGTGTAATGGAAGGTAAGATGAACAAGGCACTGCAGGTACATACTGGTAATCTATACAGAAATCTTTGCACATGCTGATGGTTAAAAGCATTTGAAAACATGATGGGAGGAAGTACAAGTGAATTCAAAGTCTACTATGAAGGCCTAAGTCAAGAACAGAGAGAGGTACACCCATACAAGATTTTTTATGGTATGCTGACATTCTCATCTAGGCCTATGAAGCAGAGGCTAAGGAACTGGTATGTACATGCAGTACTGCTTGATATCCTAAACAACCAGTTGGTACTAGGTCACTATGAATGCTTGGAATGGTGCAAAGGATGTCACAAGCAGCATGCTTCATTAGACAAACCCAGGGCAGTTTTTTACATCATAAGCCCATCCACTCATTGCATTTTTCTCCATTATCCTCATAGCCCCAGCCTGGCCTGCTTGTCAACATTCTTCTTGCACTGCTTTCTACATTGGAACACTATCATACTGCAAGGTTTCATTCAAGCCACCACATGGTCATCTCGCATACTGCCTTCCTATTGCAAACTACTCTCATATGCTGGAGGTTCTCTCTTGCACTGTTTCTGGATGATTTCTGCTGTCTTTGAGTGTATCAATATGCTTCACTGAAGTCCCTGCATGCTGGCCGAGTCTTCTCCTTCCAGACCCCTTCAATCATCCTCTATGTTTCTTGCTACACATTTGGGATCTCAGACAACTGCTCCTCCGCATTTTTCTGCAGTAGTACATGGATTGTACCATGTATCCCAGCCAGAATGTATTTTTATTCATGCAAATGCATGTTGCAAGATCTGAGTGCATTGTGTGAAATCTAGGATAGAATTACAATTTAATACCTAACTAGATGTAGCAAGACAGCACAATATGCAATCTGGAGCAAGTCCATATAGCGAGATATGACTCGATATAAAATTTATGAGTGTTTTGAGGTGTCACAACACCAAACACAGCCCTGCAAGATAGCAAATCTTGGATCCATCTCACATTGTGTGGAAGATATCAGCAAATATTATTTTCTTTAAACTACTCACAAGGTAAGACCTCACCACATGTCACCTGACCTCATCACAACCAGTTCTCACAGGGCTTGATCTCTTTAAGAATCACTGAGGCTATATGCATAGCATGTCCAGTACTATATAAACCTTATCACTTGTACCAGTATTCCTCAGCTAGTTCTATGCAATCTACATGTAGTTTTCTGGCCTCCACAAGACTACTCATTGCAGTTAGTGAGATCCTCCTTGTGTCCTTGCACTACACTGCAGAGTGTGCACTGCTATTGTCTTTTGATAGTCCAGACTTCTGGACTTGCTGGATAACTCCATGCAAGCATAACACAATTATTTGAGCATCATTTTACCATCCATTATTTAGTGAATAATACAAGAATTTGACAACTTCTGATGGATGCTATGCCTTGATCCTAGTTACTTATCTAAATTACATAAACTCCAAATACATAGAGAGTATATATCCTGTTTAGCTACTCCACTGTCATCAAGAAATCCATTTTTATCTCTATTAAAGCTAATATCTTCTTCTTCACTGAATCTAGCTTCCTTATTCATTAGATTTCCTATTAAACTGGTCTAGGAGAGTCGACTGTGGCTAGGTTCATAAACAGACTCCTTCTGGAGAAGGAAAAAATCAAGCCAGGATGTTCTTCTGAGCTTTCTCCTATTGATAGAAGGAGATTTGCCTCTAGTATTTCCACTGTGAAGGCTGAACATGCTGTGTGAGTCACCCATCTTATCAGTTCTAATCTCCTCTGTCTCATCCCTTCTCAAGCTGTTCACAATGTACTCAAGTCTGTTTCATTAAATGATGCAATCAACAAAAAGAAGCCTCTCTTGTCTGCCAAGCATAAAAAACAGTGGCTAGCTTTTATTTCAAGCACTAAAACTGATCTGTGGAGGGCTGTACTAGGGCCATTTGGTAATATGAGATGAAGATCAACATGATTGTGTCAGATGAAAGGAGATATGTATAGAAAATAGCAGGTAAGTCTTTCTAAGACACAGCTGAAGGAGGCTTCTTGGTAGTTTGGAGATATATGGGCTGGAATATTGTGGTGATTCTGGCAGAAGTGGAGGGAATGATGGATGCTGAGCAACATCTATTTATTTTGGAGGATGATCTGCTTCCAAGCATGGAGAGTTCTTGGATTTTTGAGAAGAGTACTATTTTTTAATGGGATAATGGCTCCGAGTACACTCCAAAGTGCTTGATGTTGGCTTGATTCTTATTGAATCAAGTTATTGGATGTTCCAGCTCAATCTCAAGACCTTGGCTCCATGGAATAGGTCTGGCAAATACCAAGAAAATGCTCAACAACTATCCAAGATTTTTTAGAGGAAAATAGGAACTTTGAATGAGGATTACAGTGGAGTAGAGTAAGATAGGTGTTAGAGAGTGTCAAAGATTGAGATAAAGGATGTCTAGAAGGGTCAATGAAGTGATACAGGGCAAAGGAGGCACACTAAGTACTAAAAGTCCAGATTTTATATCATGCTCAAATAATTGTCCCAATGACATGTGATTTTAAAATGGCTATATCTCAGTTCCATGACAACCAAATCACATGATCTAAGCGGGGTTATGATGCCAAGAGCAAATACTATCTTCCATCCTGCAAGTGTTTGGTCTTATTTGTCCTATATCTCTGACAATTAACCCATTTGTTCAAAATGCCACAACATTGAGACAATTTTTTGAGCCACTGTAAACCTCACCACTTGTACTAGTATTTCATTAGCTAGTTCTACACAATATACATGTAGTTTTATGGCCTCCATAAGACTGCAGATCACAGTTAGTGAGATCTTTTTGTGTCTTCATACTACACCACTGAGTGTGCACTAGCCCTAGTGATCTTTTGCTGGTCTGGACTTTAGTCTGAACCTTTGAACTTGCTAGATAACTCCATGCAAGTGTAACAAAAGAACTAGCTTTCTTCTCACCCCTGCTTTTCAGCAGAAGGACTCTAGCTGACAAACATGTCAAGACCATTGTCTTCAGGAAGAAGATTGAACCCTAGCATTGCTGCTGCCACTACCCTTGTCATCACCTTAGTAGCTACCATCATCACAACAGTAGCCCTGCATACAGTTCTATCTCTCCAGACCTGAAGAAATTCAATCACTCCAATATGTGGGAACCAAGGAACATGAACCTGGAGTCTTCTGCTGATGAAGACAATATGACATCACAACCCTGAGCACAAAGCTCACCAGAAGAAGGAGATACACCCTGGTGAATCTCCTTACCACCAGTAATGTTTGGAATGTCCACCAGATCACCCTGCCTCCCAGGAACAGAGTCATCACAATCTAGCAGTTGCAGGAGGATACATGGACCTCTGCACAAACCAGTGGCTCCACTACCAAGCCCACAGTCAATACCTGACACATGGGAAAGGCCCACCATCCAACACAAAAGAGAGATTACACCATCTCCATGATCACTGGTCAGAAGAACCTGTTATGCTTGTGTGGAGTTATCCAGCAAGTCAAGAGTTTGGATGATAAGTCCAGGCTCAAACAAAGACACTAGTCAAGTGCACACTCTGAGGTGTAGTGCGAAGACACGAGAGGTTCTCACTAACTGTGACTGGTAGTCTCATGGAGACCAGAAAACTACATGTAGATTGCATAGAACTAGCTGGGGAAATACTAATACAGGTCACAAGTCTTTATATACCACTAGATAACTGTTATGACCAAGAATTGGCCATGAAGGAGTCATCAATAGTCATGAGATTACTGCAGTATCAAGGGGGAGGGGAACACGAGATGATGCAAGAGAATCATCTTGAGAGGAAAGTGTCCAAAAGAAGCATGGGCACATCATGATCAAAAGAAAAGGTTGGGGGCATAGGGATTGGGTAAGATCTGGTTGGAAAATGACTATCAGAAGATGACACAGTATTGGAAATATAGACAGAAGGAGAAGAGAAACTCATCAATGACAACTCTCATTGCCCTGGGGTTAATGCTGTTGCATTTCTTGTAACAATACCTCCACTATAGACTGGAGGCCCTGCCTCCAAAATCCAAACCTGCCTGGGAAAAACCCATTTGGAGTTAGGCCGAACCTCCATTGGTGCTGGAGGGAGGGGTAGGCCTGTTCTGTAGGCAATTCTCCATAGTGTGTGCCACACTATGAGAGATTCAGCAATGACATTCTAAACAGTTGTACTGGGAGTGACCAGGTGCCAATACCCTACACAATGGGCAGGTGTATTCCAGACAATTGGGGTGATAATGTCTGGGATTTCTGCAAGTGTAACATGTGGGGGAGTGAGCTTGTCTAGGAGTTGATCTAATGATGAAGTTGACAAGAGAGGCAACAAGGGGTTGGAGGAATTGCTCATCAAATCTTCGATGAGCAGAGGCTCTTCAGGATCTAGATTGAGCTTAGGGAGGAGGAGTGGGGATGGGCTGGTCATTTTCCTGGGAGAATGGAGTGTCAGCTCAGACCACTGGAGAGGCGATTTCACCTTCCACCATGTCCATGGATGTTTCCATGGTAGTGTGACTGCTGGAGCAGGGAGCCAGTCAGGGAGAGGGATTGTTCAATCTGAGTTGATCAAAATACTGGCAGGGTGGCAGCTGTAATGTAAGGGGATCAGATATGAATCCAATGCAGAGAAAGTCCCAGATTTGCATGGGGCTTAATGTCTGTAGGATGGGCCACATGATGTCATACATCAGAAGTGCAGGAAGTCCAGTGAGGAGGGGTAAAATTCCATGACAAACCATCAATTCGAGGATGTAGTCACACATTCGAGCTAATGCCACCTGAGACATGGCATAGGGGGCTGTGACCATAGAGTTGGTGGGGAGATGTTCTGTGTGGAGCACGAAAGCATGATAACGATGGTAAAGGTTCATAGTGAGCAGGAGGAACTCATGGGTCTCAAAATCCAGGAGGTGATTGATCATCAGAACTAAATGAATGTCCTGCAAGATCTTCTCAAGGGCCTCCCAGAGCTGTAGCTTGGAGAGTCTATGAAAGTGAAAGATCTCTCTAAGCACGTGATCCTCAGTGTGAGCAATGCAATAGGACTCAAGGGTGTCAGGTAGCATAGTGAGAGGTGTGTAGATGGCCATGGGGATGCTTTCTGAGTTCACACAAGGGATCAGGCCCATCCACAACTTCTTTTATTCATTCTGGATCTGCCCATCTCCTATTCAGCATCAGTGACTCCACCCAATGATCCACTTCCAGCCCAGTCACCTCCCTCCAGTCCCTATCCTGTGGCACTACCACCCTGTGGTGTCTACTGCAGTGGTGTATCAGCATCT
>JBBPTT010000265.1:0-33676 GCA_038094175.1 Boletellus aff. lepidospora
TGCTCACATTTGACCAACAATCTGACACTTATATGTCCATATATGTTAAGTATACTATGCAGTTTGTTTTTTGTGGATATATTAATATATTAGCCATTTGAAGACATTAGATTAGTTTTATTTTTGTCCAATCTAATGTCTTCAAATGGCTAATATATTAATATATCCACAAAAAACAAACTGCATAGTATACTTAACATATATGGACATATAAGTGTCAGATTGTTGGTCAAATGTGAGCAACTTTAATCAATCATAAATTGCTCAGATATGATCTTTAAATATCCACATATGATATACTTACAATACACTCTCTGCACACTCTTGCCTGTCAAGAATTGTTCATAAAGTCAGATTCACACTCCTTCCTTTGAATTGCATACACTTTTCACCTGAATAAATGTTATATATTGAATTCAAAAATGCACAATGATCCTATGTACAAAAATGAGCAATAAGGATGTGTACAAAAATGCACAGTAATGTGGTAATCAAAAATGCACAATAATGATGCATACAAAAATGTGCAGCAATGTGGTAATCAAAAATGTGCAGTAATGTGGTAATCAAAAATGCGCAGTAATGTGGTAATCAAAATGTACAATAATATTGCGCTCAAAAATGTGCAATAATGATGTGTACAAAAATGTGCAATAATGTTGCACTCAAAAATGCACAATAATAATATGTTCAAAAATGTGCATCATAGACCTTTACAATATGTAAAATAGTGCCATTTCTATGTATAATTTTGTCCTGAACCCTTCCTGAACCCCAACCCAATTACAAAAATGCCCTTAAAATGAAGGCTTTGCAGGCTTCCTTTTCAGCAGGGTTGAGGGGGTATACCTTAGCTATTTTAGGGATGAAGGACAGTTTTAGTTTGATGACATGGTCATAGAGATGGTGGTGGGGGAGGATGCTGAACATCTTTTCAGAGAAAATGTCAGAATATTCTTTGCACCAATTTGGAACCACCTGTTCTTTAGGAGCTTCTTGTTGCACAAGTTGAGTCGAGATAGTAAGTTTATCAATGGAATGGGGGGGCAAGGAGCAAAGGGTGACAGTCTTGGTGATCCAGTTGATGTCCCGGTTTCATTTCTTCAGCCAAGGCATTCCTAGAATGATCTTCTTTTCTCCTAGGGAGGTGACCATGAAATTGATGTCTTCCGAGAACAAGGGGAAGATTGCTTTGGCAAAGATGATAAACTTGATAATTCCTTTGCAGTTGGGGGTACCATCCACACTGGAAGTGGTGAGGGGTTGGGTCATTTGACAAATGCCAGAACAAAGGTAGAGGATGAGGCTGGTGTCAATGAAGTTGCCTGTAGCTCCATTGTCCACAAGAGCAGTGGTGTTGATGGTTTGAGGCTTAGATTGTAGGTGAATGGAGAGATGAATGGTTCTCTCATTGCAATGTCCTACTAGTACATGAGGGAAAGAAGATGTCAAGGTGACTTTCCACTTTAAAAACCTGAGTTAAACGAATCTATCTTCATGTTCTTGGGTTTGAAGCATAGTTTGAGTGTCTGAAGGATTTCTCCTTCGTCTTTGCCTGTGGAATGAAGTTGGGTCACATAGGAGTTTAGAGCAGAAGGTGGCAGGACGACTGGAGGGGTTTGGGTTGAAGAAGTGGTGGAGATGTCCTCAGGATGAGGGTGAGAGGGTTTAAAAGGGGTAGAGAAGGTGGTACACTTCTCTGCATTGTCCCCCTTCTTCTGGCAGTGAAGGCAACAACCTTCCTTGAACCATCTGGCCTGTTCCTCTGGTGTGAGCTTCTCTACTTTGAGGGTATCAACTTCAGTGGCATTCAGGTCAGGAGTGTGGGTACTGGTGGTGTGGGTGGACAAGAAGGAGGTTTGGTGGTTCCCCTTCTTTAATGTGTGGATATGAGTGACTTGGGTGTGGAAGGTCTTTGCCTTTTCAATCCAGCCATTAATGGTGTTGGGGACTGTGGACATGGAGAGGATGAGGGTGGTGATATGGTGGTCCAGACCCCTGGTCATTACATGGATGAGGGTGGCATCATCAGAGATACTGGCTTTTGTGGCAAGATTCTGGAAGTCCATGATGTATTTCTAGAATCCATTATCAGTCTTGGTAGGTTTCTGTTGGAGAGAGGAGAGCTCGAGATGGGCAGTGGTCTTGATATCAAATGGGAAGAAGGTCAATTCAAAGTTGGAAGCGAGTTTGTTGAAGGTTTTCTCAGTGGAGGGGATGTTGGGATCAGCCATTCAATCATACCACATTTCAGAGAAGGACACACTGCATCCTTTACTCATCTGATTGAGAGTGGTCATGATTTTGGCCTCATTGGAGGTGTACTGGGTGAGGTTGATCTGGAAGTAGGCCTTCATGGCCTTGATCCATCAGATAGACTCACTAGGTTCCTCTGAGAAGTTGAGGGGGAGAGCAGCCTTGAGCTCAGGTTGGGTGGTTGCCATGGATGCAAGGGGCTGTGCTAGGGTGATAGGGGGCACTGGTGGTGCTGGGGGTACTTGGGCTGAGGGAGTGATTACTGGGAGTGCCAGGAGGGTGAGGACTGGTGCTGGGATGAGTGGTATGGGTGAGGAGGGGCCTAGACTTAACTGGGAGAGTGCTGGGGACTGAGTGAGCTGGCAATGGACTGGGTTTGTTGAGGCTGATCCAGTAATTCTCCTGGGGGAGTAGGCTGGAGACTAGGGGGCTAGGTGGGTGAAGGGGTTGGTCCAGGGAGAGTTGGACAAGGCTGGGGTGTGCTAAAGGGTTTCCTCAGGTTCTGAGTCAGAGGGAGGCCTAAGGGTGCAGCAAGAGCGAGATGTTGTGCTGGGGTGGCCCTGCTCCTAAAGAGGAGGGGCGAGGGAGACACTTGTTCTTTTGTTACACTCAATGCATGTCTAGTGTCATTCAAGCAACCTGCAAAAGGGCAGACTCTCACAAAGAGGTTACAGCATCCTATCTGCCTAGGAGAACAAGGAAAATGAGGGTCTTGAGGGATACTCAAGACATAAGGGACTTAGAGACAAAGAGATCCAAAGGATTGAGACTGAGGTGTGACAAAAGACTGCATGTTACCATGTAGAACAAGTTTAAAGAAGGTACATGGGATGTAAAGGTATATATAGGCAAGGATGTGTCAGCATTGAAGCTTATAGAACAAGGAAGAATGGTGACTAAGAGGAGAGAACTACCATCAAGGTACAGGAACAGTAACTAAGTGGATAGATCCGAAAGGATCAGGATTGAAGAAGAACATGGACTGAAGACAAAGAGGAAATGACTAAAACTCAGAGAGAATAGCCCATATGGGCCAGCATAGTGGAGTGACTCAATACAAAGAAGGAATAAGGTAGAGGCAAGAGAGAAAATCATAACAATCCCACTGGGAAGTGAAAAGTTGGCAGTAGAAGTGGTAAGCAGAGGGGAGATTGGACTGCTCATAAAGGACAACAAGGGCATCATAAAGGCTTTTGGCAGAAGTGTGGTATGCTGTCTTTAGGAGAAGGGTGTCAGAGATGTTGTCCTGGATAATGCCTTGTGCCTTTTCATTGTGCTCTTTCCACTTTCAGACTTCATCCATTGAGAATAGTGTAGTGGAAGCAGAAGCAGAGATCCCAGAGGACTGTGGGGTAGATATGCTAGAGGTCACAGAGCTATCTGCAGAAGGTGGACAGGTGGTGGTTCCAAGGGTGATGCCCAGAACTTTCTCCTGGCAGAGTTTTGTGGAGATGCATAATTTCCATACCTGGAAGTTGCTAGGACCAAGTAGGACTGGGCACTTGGTAGTAGAGGAGTGTGCTTTGAATGGCATCAGAGATAGCCTGGAATGTGTCAGGGCAATGGATGAAGTATACACTTCTGGAGCAGAGTTGTACAAAGTGACAGACAGTTGCTAGTGTGTGCTAGCAGGGCTCATCACCTGTCAGAATCTAAATAGGGGCAGCAATTGCCCAACTCAGACTGCTACCAAGGGTGAGAACACAACTAATATTTACCTAAATAGGGGCAGAGATTGCCTGACTAAGTCAAGTAAGTACAGTGTCTGTACTAAAGAAAAAGAGCACCTCACCTCAGACCATGCCACCAAGAGTGAGAACACAACTGAGGTGAGTGAAGGAAATTTTGAGAGATTAAATAGTTCAAAGACATGTGTGCATTTAACTCTGGAAAACTCTGGAGTAGAATAGATGAAAATAGGTACACCATATCAGGAAACTACAAAGGTCAAAATAACACAAGTTCTGAGCAGGTAGAGATGCCACAATGCTGCATGTACAAGGCATAACCAGGCTAAAGGGAGATAGCAATAAATCCAAAAGGAAACAGTAAGGAGGAAGTGCAAAAGCTCCAGACTTGGTCTGGAGTTGGAGTTTGGAGTTTGGAGTTACACTTTGATAGTTACAGCAACCTGTGGAAGGACAGACTCTCACAAAGAGGTCACAGCATCCTAACCACCTAGGAGAACAAAGAATCAAGAGCTCAAGAGATACTCAAGGCTGAGAGGACTTTAGAGGTGAAGGACTCAGAGAGTTGAGACTTGGGGGTGATAAAAGACTGCATGTTACTGCACAGAACAAGAGTAAAGAAAAGTACAGAGTGATTAAGGTATATATAGACAAGGATGCATCAGCAATGAAGCCTATAGAACTTGGTAGAATGATGAAGTAAGCTGTCACCATCAAAGCATAGCAGGTACAAATCAGAACAGGTAACTAAGGTTAATGATCCAAGATGGCTTGGATATCTAAAGAGAATTGGCCAAGGATAAACAGGAAGTAAATATATGGATAAATGA
Source organism: Boletellus aff. lepidospora (assembly GCA_038094175.1). Classification (NCBI taxonomy): domain Eukaryota; kingdom Fungi; phylum Basidiomycota; class Agaricomycetes; order Boletales; family Boletaceae; genus Boletellus; species Boletellus aff. lepidospora. The sequence continues at coordinate 4,775 of JBBPTT010000265.1, forward strand.
AAAAAGAGGGGCTTCATGGTGAATGGTGAGAACAGAGATCAAGTAGATATAAGAAGAGAGGGAGAAAATCATAACAGCTTCACCCCCATGGTTGGTGGGTTTTAGAAGTGATTTAGAAAGGTATTGGCAAGTTGCTGGACTGCTCCAATTATCATCAATGATAATGTGATCATGATTTTCTGTTAGTCCAATAGTTCCTCCCTAAAGCCTCCAAGGCATAGGACCAGTTTGTGTCACCAGTCATTGAACTTTGCCTTATCTTCATTGTAGTCAGCTGATTTTTGGATGAACAACTTCCTGATGTCAAGATCATTAGTGTTGACAGAGATGAGTTTTGGGAGCATCAGGACTTTGAGCTAAACAGCTCCTCAGGCCAGCCAATCTGCAGTGATGGCATGATTGATGAGGGCTTGAACTTGTGTCAAGTGAGAGGAGAGAGAGCAGGAGCAGGGTTTGACATTCTGGTTTCTGATTCAGGTGATTGGGCAGGAGAGCAGGAATGCTTCTGTCTAGGCTCTGAGATCAGCAAGTAGAGATTAGAGTGGAAGATGTCCAGACTGAGGTCCCAGGGGTTGTCCAGGGTGACTTTAGCACATTAACTGAGTACTGGTTACTACCTGTTTCTTTTAATAGTGTTCTACCAGCTCTAGCTTGATGGCAGGAATGGAATGCTCTAGTGCTTGTGCCAGAGGCAATGACTGTGGCAAGTTCCAATGTGGCCGGGGGGGTAAACAATGTGCCCATTCCCAGGGTTTTGGATTTCAGAGTAGGGTGATGAGGATAGCAGGTGCAGGTAGGAAGAGTAGGTGCACAAAGGGTTAGTTGTAGAATAATGTGAGGATCTCATGCTGATCACTGGAAGAGGGCTAACAGCACAATAAATAACCATTCTGCAACTGGGGTTCAGCTATGTACAAGTGAGTCCTATATACCTATTCTATGGGGACTATGTCTCCAGGCATGTGATAAACAGGAGGCATGATATCATAGTCTAGTCTAGGCAAGAATATTCTAGGTAAGTCGGGAAAGTTCTGACACTACTTCTGTGAGATAGCATAATCTGAGTTTGTTCAGGCTCTATTATTATTCAATGCTTTCAAGGACGCTGGGCTGGACACTGGCGCGCGCGTACCGGGGCAGTTCCTTCCGCGACGCTCTGGCAACAGCCTTAGGTGCGACGTCGAGAGTGCGTTGAGATGAGGAGAAAAACCTCGAGCTTACATCTGACTAATTGTTGGTGACCCTGTCCTCTTCCCATCCCCATACTATGGGACAAAGGGAGAGAGAGACGTGCCAGAAATGGTGTCATGGGATGCGGTCGCATTTCCCACCGAGCGAGCCCCGACTTTTGTAGCCTCGTTCGACCCCGAGAACGTCCCCCGGAGTGATGGGTGGGCCGACACCGAAGGCGTTGCATGCCAAAAAGTAAACCAGGACATCGTGCCTCTCAAGTGTCTAGGAATGCGACTTGTCCGACTAGTGCTCACGTGGAACGGGTTAGCTTTGGAGTTGTTCAATGTTGCGTTACAAACGGCAGGCTTCAAGGAAACATGGGGAGGCCGGGAACAACATTCGTGACCATCAGCTCATTCTTACTGCGACATATACATGCACAAGGACAATTAGGAAGAAAGACTGACAAATGGGGCCGGACCTTCCTCAGTGATAGCCAGATGCGTACCCTCTTCCGCGCTCGCCGACGCACGATTCATGTCTTCGACCTCCGTCTAAAAAAGCAGTGTCAAGGTTTGCTGAGGAGCAGTTTGAAGGTGGCATACCTTGGTGAGTGCACGTGCAAACATGCCAACAACATCCACCTACAGGAAGTACAAGGTGTCAGGTACAACAGCATGTTAAGTTACGCGGCTTACCCTACCGGCCCACCATTTGTCATTCTTGGAGAATCGGATGTATAAAACCTACGCTTGTGGTGAGTTTACACTCGCACAGATTACACAAACACGCACCCCATTTGGGTGGTGCTGAATGACATTATCTCTGATCGGTTCGCTAGCGAATTCTTCGTCGTCAAGGTATAGAGTCCACTTTCTGTCCTTGGTGTCTTGAACAAATGTCACCAGAAGAACTTTGTCACGTGGACATTCGCGATTCTTTGATCCCCCTAGGTCAACGGTAGTTGTGTTACCGATCAGAGCAGAAAAGGGGTTTTCCTGCAAATCCAAGAACCGACGCATATCCACGAAACCCAAGCGGAAAAATGGAAGAGAAGTGGTGGAACGCCTCAGCACCCGGAGCCGGACGCTGAACGAATCCCTGCTGACCAGGGGACGAGTCTCCAAGTACACCCAATCACTGTATGTACGTCCAACAACATAAGCACAATGCAAGGAGATCGGTAAAAGTGCCACCTACAGAGATTCATTGGAAGACTCGAAATGCAATCCGAGCGTAAGATCCGGAAGAATCAAACTCGTTGCAGGCAGCCAGGACAACTTTCCACGCCTGTCGACCGTGCCGACGAAGGCGGAGGGAGTCCCAAGTTTCGAGAAAGACTCGTCCTTCCCGCCAGGAGGCCCGAGCTCAAGATTGAGTTTACCTAGATTCTCCGCGTAGAGCGTGTGAGCGGGGTTGGTATCGTTCAAAAGAGTAGCATATGTCCGAAGAAGGGCAAGGTACTGAGCGATGGCGAGATTAGGGATCACCTTGTCGGCAGTCAAGGGGGTCATGATGAACAGTGGGATCGTGCTCTGCACTCCGATAGCATTGACGACGTCCTCAACGCTGCTTAAGTGGAATGGATTTTCCGTGGCGTCGTCGGGGCGAGAGGTTAGAGATTTCCTCACCCTGTGAACCTTGGAGGCAAAGTACTGGAACCTCAGCAATTCTTTTTCCAGCGCGGCAAGGCTCGGTCGGTACTGTGTCGATACCTTGTCGTCTATTTCCAGGTCTGGGTTGAGATGCTTCTCACATTGAGCTGTCGCCAATTTGAGCATTTCATCGCCGGTGATATCGGTATCTTTCACGGTGTCGCTGTCCTCATCCTGTTGGCCGGACCGGGATGCACCACCTGCAGCACCAGAAGAATTGGCTTCGGTGCTTGAAAATATGCTACCAGGAGATGGCTTCTCTCCGCGTTGATATTTTTGCAGAAACTCGCCAAGCTGATGACGCAAAACGCTATGAGCTTCGGTGAACACGGCAGCCAGAACACGAGCCGTCCGATCCAGCTCAGGAACGTATTCTCGCACGGTTTTCGCGCCATTCTGCAGAACAGAGAAACGACTAGACAGATCATCGAGCATCGAGAACGCCTTCAGGACTTTGTCGACGAAATCTGCATTGAGCTTGTAGATGAGACCCCCTTTGTACAGTCTCGGAGGAATGGGCTGGAGTGTAACGGAGATTGGAACGCCTCCACCACCGTTAATGAGCGTAGCAGCCCGTGGGAAAGTGCCGAGGACATCTTTGGGGTCGACAGGAACATTGTCCAGGGCGACATCGCCGTGAATCTGTGATAAGAGGGTCAGAAAAAAAGCAGTAGTCATGAATGGAAGTGCATACAGTGAGATCAAACTTGTCGTCCATGTGTTTGAACGCCTCTCTGGCTTTGGTATCCCCCTCAGCCTGCAAATTGACAGCGCCCTTTAACTTGTCGAACTGCAGCTGCAGCTTGCCTTCGATTTTCTGCTCTCTGGACAACTCGGACTTTCTGGCGACGAGATTGACAATAAACTTGCCACCATAGACAACAGAGGAGACGAAATGGGTGGCTAGCTGGGTCGAGATGTAGTCTTCTTGTGCAATCGTGAGAACATTGCGTCCCAGGCCATCTTCGGCGAAGAGGATGCGCTTTTCGCAGAGACGCATCCTAAGAGCGAGGGCGTACGCATACTCGTTGGTGTTCGATTTCTCGTCGTTGAGGTACGAAGCCGACCCGGATACTTTGACGAGGCCTCCAGCAAAGTCGAGAGAGAGTCTGGCGTTGATGTCGAGCAAGCTAGCCTTGTCCTGATGAGTGGTGGAGAGGCTGACGGAGAGATCGGTGTCTCTGATGTTGGTCACAATCTCCTGTACCTTGTTCTCAGGGTAAAGCTGAACGCCAAGGAATTTGCTTGAACGTTGATCATAGAGCTCACCCAAACGGACGGCATGTCCAAGGGTGGGGGTGTCAAAGACGACGGGCGATTCTCCGGACATGCTGAGGTGAGGGTGAATGGGGAGACAGCAGCGTCAGACAGATGGACGGCTCACGGGTTAGATGGGGACCGACTTGCTGCGTGTCCAATGTCTGCGTCGCGAGTTATGAATGCCCCACGCGGGTCCCTGAAGCCGGTCTCGGAATAGGGACGCAGTCGTGTGGGTGTGGGTGTGGGTGAGCTTGCTAGACACCCATACTCACACCCACACCCGCAGTGTGGGTCATTCACACCCACATCCACGGTATGGGTCACTAGGGTGGCTCAAAGTTGGAGCCCACGCCTACGCCTACGCCTATACCTACCTTAAACAGATGTCACTGTCACAAATGTCACAAAATGTCACATATCATCGCAGCTAGTGGTGTTAATGGCTTGGCCTCAGGCCCTATGTGGGCCAGGCCAAGCCAGGCCCAGGCCCTAAGTGGTTCAGGGCCTAGGGCCTGGCTTGGGGATTTGTCAGGCCCAAGCCCAGGACCTGGGCCCTGGCTTACCCCTAAATTTATTAACTGGAGAGAATGACTATAGTACAATGGTAGGGTGTAAGTGATAACCCATTTCACTATATTGAATTTGAATTTTTTCAGAGAAATTGCCAACAATATCTTGTGTGGGCATCTTTGACTTATGACTATCTTACCTAGGGCTGACAAAGTTCAGTTCAGAACCTCCAAACTGAACCTTAGGTTCAGGTTCAGTTTACACATGAGGAATATTGACATTTTGGGGATGTTTAAGGTGTATTGAAAATGTCAATCTCTCATTATAAATTTAAATTTTGATGTTAAGCATTGTTTAAATTTTGAATTGCAGTCATTGATGAAATGATCACAAAAATAAGAACTGCACACTGGCCTGTAAAACTCTCACAAAATGTCAATGAAATAACAAATATAAAATGGACATATAATTTGAGATTACACAATGTGCTTTTCATTAGCTTGAAATGTTTAATTTCAACAGAACAAAAAATAAAAAAATACATGAGATATGTGAAGCACTTCTAAAACCCAACCAATAATGGAGAGTGAAGCAAGCAGGTGAGAGAGAGGAGACTTGGAGAAGTGGTGAGATCCAAGTGAACTTGACTGGAGAGCCAGCCAGAGGTTCCTTGGGTTTATATAGTCCTACATCTATTTGTACATGTGGTGTATGGATCTACTGATATGTGGATATACAGAGAGAACAAAGGGAATGAGTCATGCACATGAGTCATGTCTAGTCATGGGGCTGTGCTAGGCAGCACAGATGCAGCATGGAGAGTCATGAGGAGTCAATGAGGCAAAATGGAAGCAGGCATAGCTGTGCACAGCATGGAGATGAAAGGAAGGCTGTGCTAGCACAGGGTGAGCCATAGAATCTAAGGTAAAGGGTAAATGTGTAAAAGGGGTCCTAGATGCTTAGTAATGCAGTGTGATAAGATGAGATAAGAAAGGAGAGGGACATAACATAAGTGCAAAAAGTCATGCTGTAACAATATGTTACCATCTCTTTTGTATGCACATTAACATTTAAAATTTTTAGACATCCACTTGGACTGTAATAAATTAGTAATTTTTATGACAAAAAAAGTAATTACATACCTACTGTCTGCTCATTGGGTGCTCAGTGGGGAGTGAGGGGGGCAGCAAGTGTGCAAATGTTGCCTGCTCTGGAGTAGATGCAGTACACAATTGGTTATATAGATAAACATCCATACATCTTCATCTTCTTTGTCTCTATTGTAAAGCACATGAGTAGGATGTAATAAGAGCTGGAGGACAGTGTCATTTCTGAAAGGGTGTGACTTGGACTCTTGTCTAGTGGGGAAATGACAGGTGATCGAGTGTCTCATCCTGAAGGATGATGTGATAGAGGGCTGGCCAGGTTTGAGGCAATTTCAGCATATGGGTAGAAGACATTCTCAGTTTGAAAGTGGATTTATGTCAGGAGAGAGAGTAGGTGGCATTGAGGCTGATTCCAGATCTGTCGGTGAATCTGCTTATGTGGAGCAGTAGGTCCTCATCCTTTGGACTGTGGGTGATGGACTCAAGGCAGAGAGTGTGACAAAAGCCAGGGTGAGGGACAAGACAGGTACAACAGATCTGGTTGGGGATGAATGGCTGCAATGAAGCTAGGCTAGGACTGCAAAGGGCATCTGCAGGGAAGTGGCAGGTGATGGAGTTGCAACTGGTTTGTGAGTGGGTGGAAGAAAGTGTAATGTGTGAGGCCTGTTGAGCAAGCCATCTGTGTGGGTTTATATGGTGGAAGAGAGAGCAGGGGCAGCAAGCATCAACTCTCTGGTGTTCAACACCAGGAAGATAGTGACTACAAATTGAAACACCTCTACAACCCACAACAACATCTGTGAGCATAGCAAGTGGCAGTCCCTTGGACCATGGGAAGAGATGGAGAAGACCAAGAGAACTTGGCTAGGGAATAGCCAGAGGTTCCTTGGGTATATATACAATCATATAGTATATACATGTTGTACTTGTATCTACAATGTACCATGAGGAGTCTGCATGCATCTACATGCACTAGACATAAGGCATCAGAATGGAAGAATACATAGCCATGAACATAAGGCATCAAGGAGGCATGACTGATCATAGTAGGGATCATGGATGGATTGTGAAGGGGTCATGTCAAGTCATGGCGAGTCATAAGACCTAATCTAATCATAAAGTGTCAGCAGGTCATATGACCTGATAAGATAAGATCAAGTGAAACAAGAGTTTGAAAAGATCATCCTGTAACACAAATTGACACTGTCCACTGTTACACTGAATGCACTCTCATGTCGTTCAAGCAAGCTGTGATGGAGCAGACTCCCATGAAGAGGTTGACAGCATTCCAATCACCTAGGAGAACAAGGCTAAAGTCTAGGACAAGGACAACAAGAGAGCTTGATGCACAAGGACTAAGAGACTGAGAGGAGTGACCAAAGACTGTGTAGTATTGCACAGAACAAGAGTGAAGAAAAGTATAGAGTGGCTAATGGTATATATAGGTAGAGATGTGTCAGCAATGAAGCCTATAGAATATGGAAGAAGGGTGAAGTAAGCTGCTACTATCAAGATATAGTAGGAACATAGCTGAGTGGTAACTAAGGGTAATAATCTGAGATGACTCAGATATCAAGGGAGAACTGACCAATGACAAATAAGAAGTAATTGAAATGTGTGGAGAAAATAAGATGGCCAGCACAATGAAGGGAACAGATGGAAACAAGGTAGATATGTGTTGAAAGGGAGAAAATTGTAACACCCACAGCAAGCCATAGGTAGCAAGAGGAAAAGATGATAGCTGCAGGCACTGACCAAGAGAAAATTGCCTGATGTTCAACACTAGAGGGGTAGTGGGCCATGCTGCCCACAGCAAACCACAAACAACACAGAGAGAGACAGTGCCCATAGTGAACTACTGGCATCAAAATGGAGATACTCTCCAATTGAACACAAGTGACACTGCACATGGTAAACTACAGGCAGTGAGAGAGACAGTGCACACAGTACACTGTGAGCATCAAGAGAAGGGAACACTCTCCAGTGTTCAACACTGAGGAGTAGGACGATGTGGTGGTCATTGACACAGATGCAGGCATGAACTTGATACCAATTTGGCACTTAGTCACACAGCCACCAAATTGAGTGATAGTATGGCAACCATTACTTTGTCCCACCTCACTGCTCATTTGTTTGACCCAGGATGGCAACCTCTATTCATGACTATTCACTTCCCCATTGACTTTATGTAAGTGTCATAATATGAAGATATAAGTTGTGAGATGTTCAGCATTGATCTCTCACACTTTGTTTGCACCTCTGCATCCATGCTCCTTTCCCAACATGCACTCCACTTGTCTGGATGAAACCTGATCCACATCTCATTCAAACATACAGAGAAATCATTCTCTGAGGATGCTTTTAAGTTCTCCAAGAACTTCTCTATTTTGATGTCACCCACATCCTCTGGAGAAATGAACTCTGGCTACTTCAGGATTAGCCATGGGATATCAGCAATTTCCATGATGTCCCTGATTGGCCACCTTGCACACCATGCCATCATATCAAAGAACCATCATACACATTGTGTCTGTATCCATTTACTGGTGGTGTACTTTGTGATAATCTTGTTTTTTTCTTTGTTCCAAGCTTTTACCTTTGGGTCTTGATCCTGCTTACAGTTAACAATTTTGAAAATGGGACTGGTATGAGGCTTATCCTTTTGTTTGACTCTGCACCATTTTCACTAAGTGTTTTGAGGGATGAAACTAGCATGGGGCTTATCTTTTGATTTGATCTTGAAGGTACCTGGGCATAGTCAAGCTGAATGCTCTCTGGTGTCATCACAAGTGTAGACTGTTGCATAAATCTGGTGTGGATCCTTTCCTCCCTCTTCTTTCAATTTTTCTCCTTAACTTGAGTTTATGATCATTGGACTGCTTCAGGGTGTGTTTCTAGTGTGTTTTGGTGAACTGATCATTATACATGTATGATCCATTTGGATACTGTGGTCTTTCTAGCTCTGCGCTGTGTGACCCTGGGTCCCATAGGTCAGAGTGTCACTCTGCTCACTTTATATCCATGCTTACCTGTTTGTTTTGGTGGAAGCTTTGGTACATCTGAAGTCTCAGCACATCCTTCATCATCAGTACAGATCAACATCAAACTCCAGGAATTCTCTTTTAGCAATCCTTCATGCTTATGAGTCAACATATCATCCAGCACAGCATCTTCTTGCTGTCAGGTTTAAGTTGAGAATGAGGCTCCAGGGGCACTGTGGAAAATTTCACCTTAGATTTAGGTGGTACAATTCACCTAACAATTGTCAGCACAGACTCAAGGTTTACATAGCAGGTGTATACTGGATTGAGCTTGTATATATCCTACTGGTCTCTACTGCAATGGATGAGTTCACTATCTTGGGGTGAATCTTCATACCAACAAAAATGAACTGGATATACATACCTGCAGATATAAATTACTCATGGACATACACCTTCATCCTTGACATTGAGTGCATGAATGGCATTTGGGACAAGTTTCCAGGACTTGATCCCTTCTGGAAACACCTCAACTACAATGCATTGGAACACTGAGTCCTTGACCATGGGGGTAATTTAGGCTATCAGGGGGTAATATGGAATGTGTTACAAGGAATGTGACACCCTGGATGGCTAGAAGATGAGAGTGGTCCTTGATGAGTTTTTCTTCTCCTTCCCAGTATGATTCTGCAACTGTATACTCTGCAGATGGACATATTCCTTTTGGAGAATATTGTTATGATCTTTTCCCTCATTCCTTGTATGTACCTTATCTCTGTCCTTTCACTCCATCACACTGGTCCTCTTATCTTTTCTGAGCACTTTGATCACTTCCTGTTTATCTTTGGTCCATTCTCCTGTGACATCTGAGTCATCTTAGATTACTTCCCTTAGTTACCATTTGTACCTGGTACCTGCTGTGCTTTGATAGTCACAGCTTACTTCATCATTCTACCTTGTTCCATAGGCTTCAATGCTGATTCATCTTTGCCTATATATACTGTTATTACACAGGTATTCTCTTCACACTTATTTATGCAATTACACGTAGTCTTTTGTCACTCTCCAGTCTTGACTCTTTGAGTCCATTGTCCCAAAAGAACCCTCAGTCCTTGAGCATCCCTGGAGTCCTTTGTCTCTCCCTTGTTCTCCTAGGTGGATAGGATGTTGAGACCTCTTCGTGAGAGTACACCCTTCCACAGGTTGCTGGAATGACACTAGACATGTGTTCTGCATAACAAAAGAACAAGAGTCACCCTCACCTCTCCTCTCTAGGAGCAGGGCCACCCCAGCACAACTTCTCACCCCTGAAGAAACCTCAGACCTCCCTCGGACTCTGAATTGGAGGATATGCCTTGGCACACCTCACCCACTCCTCCCTGGACCAACCCCTTCACATCTCTAGCCTGTTATGCTGAACGCACTTCTTGTGTCATTCAAGCAACCTGTAGTCAGGCGGACTCTCACGAAGAGGTCACAGCGTCCGGACTACCTAGGAGAACAAGGAAGGAATGAGATCCGAGAGGATTGAAGACTTTAGACTTCCGAAGAGACTGAGGGACTCGAGGAGCGATGAGAGACTGCATTGTATTGTGCAGAACAAGAGTGGGAAAAGTACATAGGTGGTAAAGGTATATATAGGTAGAGATGAGTCATCATCGAAATCTATGGAATGTAGTAGAACAAGTGAGGTAAGCTGCTACTATCAAAGCACAGCAGGTACCAGGTACGAAAGGTAACTAAGGGAAGTAATCCGATATGACTTGGATGACACAGGAAAATGGACTGAAGACAAAGAGGAAATGATCAAAGTGTTCGGCAAAGATAAGGGGGCCAGCGCGATGAAGAGAAAGGATAGAAACAAGGTAGATATGAGGTGAGAGAGAGAAAATCGTAACATAGCCCCCCAGTCCTCAGCTCCTCCCCCAAGGAGAATCACTGGGTCATCTTCAGCCAACCCAGTCCATCGACAACTCACACAGTCCCCAGCCCTCTCTCAGCTAAGTCTAGGACCTCCTTTGCCTTGACCATTCACCCCAGCACTCACAGTCACCCCTCCAGTACCAGTCCTTGCTCTTCCTGCACCCCCAGTCATCACTCCCCCAGTCCAAGCACCCCCAGCACCCCCCATTGCTCCAGCACCACCCATAGCACTCATGGCAACTACCCAACCTGAACTCAAGGCCACTCTCCCCCTGGACTTTTCAGGGGAACCCAGTGAGTCCATTCAATGGATTAAGGCTGTTACAAGAAATGCCACTATCTCTAGACTGGCACGTCATGGCACGACCTTGATGAGTTTTTCTTCTCCTTCTACCTATGCTTCTCGACTCGTAACTTCTTCAGATAGTCATCTTCATTCGGATCTATATCCAACCCCTATGCTGCCCCAATTCAGTCTTGACCTTGATGCGCCCGTTCCTATTTCAGACACTCCCTTCTAAGATGATTCTCTCGCATCATCTTGTGATCCCTCTTCCCCTGGATACCGCAGTCTCTTTGTCATAACAGATGACCCTTCTTTGGCCGATTCTTAGTCATGATAAATAGTCCAGCAGTATATAAAGACTTGTGACCTGTATTAATATTCCTTAGCTAGTTCTACACAATCTATGTGTAGTTTTCTGGCCTCCACGAGACTGCTTGCCACAGTTAGTGAGAATCTCTAGTGTCTTCACACTACACCTCAGAGTGTGCGCTCAACTAGTTACTTTCATTGGTTCTGGACTTAAAGTCAAACCTTTGACCTTGCTGGATAACTCCACGCAAGCGTAACAAAGGCTATGAAGGTCTACTTCCAAATCAACCCCACCCAGTACTCTTCTGATGAAGCCAAGATCATGACTACCCTCAATTGAATGAGTAAAGGACGTGGTGTATCCTTTTCAGAAATGTGGTATGACCAAAGGCTGACCCAAACATACCCCCCACCGAGAAAACCTTCAACAAACTAGCCTCCAACTTTGAAACCACCTTCTTCCCATATGATATCAAGACCACTGCTCACCTCAAACTCTCTTCCCTCTGTCAGAAGTCCACTAAGACCGATGATGGATTTCAGAAATACATCACTGACTTCCAGAACCTTGCAGCCAAAGCAGGTATCTCAGATGACACTACTCTCATTCACATGATGACCAGAGGTCTGGATCAACACATTACAACATTAATTCTCTCCATGTCTACCATCCCCAACACTATTAACAGATGGATTGAAAAGGCAAAAACCTTTCATGCCCAGGTTGCTCACATCAATGCATTAAAAAAGGGGAATCACCAGTCTTCCTTCTTCTCTTCCACTTGCTCCACTGGTACTACCTCCTCGGACCCGAACACCATGGATGTTGACACCCTCAGAGTAGGGAAGCTCACTCCAGAGGAGTGGATCCAATGCTTCAGGGAAGGCCATTGCCTTCACTGTAGGAAAAAGGGACACAATGCAGGGAAGTGCACCACCTTCACCACTCCCTCCAAACCCTCTTGCCCTCGTGAACTTGTCACTGTTGCCACCACCAGCACCAATACCTCCATTGCCTCCTCCACTACTCTCCCAGTCACCCCTTCTCCCCCCTCTGCTCTCGAGTCCTACATGTCCCAACTTCACTCTACTTGGAAAGGGGAAGGAGAAATCCTCCAAATGCTCAAACTTTGTTTCAAATCCGAGGAAATGCAGATAGATAGTTTTGCACCAGATTTTTAACTAGGGAAGCTGCTTCGATGTCATCCTTCCCTCATGTACTTGCAGGCAAATCAAATGAAAGAACCATTCATCTCCCAGTTCACCTACAGTCCAAGTCCCAAATCATCGACACCATTGCCCTCATTGATAGCAGAGCTACTGGAAATTTCATTGACTCCAGCCTCATACCATCGCTTCAATCTGGCATTCACCAGATGGCCCAACTCCTCACAGCCACCAACATGAATGGAACTCCCAACTGAAAAGGAATTATTAAGTTCACCATCTCTGCCAAGGCTCTCTTCCTCTTGTATTCTGAAGACATTAAATTCATGGTAACCTCACTTGGAAAAAGGAAAGTCATCCTGGGAACCTCCTGGTTAAAGAAGTGAAACCCTGACATTGACTGGGTCAACAAAACAGTCACTCTTTGGTTATCACACCCCCATTCTATCAACAAACTTACTCTCTCTACTCAACTCGCACAACAGGAAGCCCCCAGGGAACAGGAAGTCCCAGGATGGTGCAAGGAATATTCTGACATCTTCTCAGAGAAAATGTTCAGCATCCTCCCTCCCCACTGACAATATGACCATGTCATTGAACTGAAACTGTCTTTTGTCCCCAAAATAGCCAAAGTATATCTCTTCAACCCAGCAGAGAAAGAAGCCTGCAAGCCATTTGTAGAAGAAAATCTCAAGACCGGTCAAATAGTCCCTTCCAAGTCCCCTCAGGCCTCACTGTTTTTCTTCATCCCAAAGAAAGATGGGACCCTCTGCCCATGCCAGGATTATTGATACCTAAATGAGTTCACCATTTGAAATGCTTACCCTCTCCCTCTCATCTCAGACCTCATTGACGACATGAAGGAGTCCACAATCTTCACCAAACTTGACATCTGGTGGGGGTACAACAACATTTGACTCCAAGAAGAAGATCAGTGGAAAGCTGCCTTCATCACCCCCCTTGGTCTTTTTGAACCTATGGTCATGTTTTTTGGTTTTAATAACACTCCTCCCACCTTCCAGAGTTTCATGAATCATATCTTCACTGACATTCTTACTGAAGGATGGCTGAAGATCTACATGGACGACATTGGCATACACACCAAGGATGACATTGAACTCCATCACCAACATACTCTTCAAGTCTTCCAACAACTCCAAGATCATAACCTTTCACTCAAACTCTCCAAATGCTCCTTCGATACTCTGAAGATGGAATACTTGGGTATGATCATTGGTCAAGGACACGTAGAGATGGATCTGATCAAACTAACTGCTATAGCTGACTGGAAACCTCTGATTTTGGTCAAAGGCATTCGCAGTTTCCTCAGTTTTGCTAATTTCTACAGGAAATTCATCCCCAATTTCTCCAACATTGTCGTCCCCCTTGTCCTCCTCACTAAGAAAAGTGAACCCTGGCTCTGGACTCCCCTTCAGGACAAGGCCTTTGCCACTCTCAAGGCCTCTTTCTCCTCCACTCCGGTCCTCTTGCTCCCTGATCCCTCTAAACCATTTTTTCTGATGACTGATGCTTCTCTCCTTGCCACAGGAGCCATCCTTCTCCAAGCCAATGTGAACAGTGACCTTCACCCTTGCGCTTACTTCTCTAAGACATTCAATCTGGCAGAACAAAATTATGACATTTACAACAGAGAACTTCTAGCAGTGATCCTTGCTTTATAGGAATGGCAACATTACCTTCTGGGCACACCCCACTTGGTCACCATCCTCACTGATCATAAGAACCTTTCATACCTCAAGGACCCTTGTAAACTCCCTTGCCAACAAGCTGGCTGGTCTCTTCTCCTTCAGGATTTCGACATCACCTGGAAAGTTACTCCAGGGACACAGATGGGATCAGCTGATGCCCTTTCTCAATGAGATTCGGTAGATATCTCCCTCAATAATATCACCCCCATCCTCCCAGAACCCACCATCATCACAGCCTTTGACCTTGCCTTAGCAGATAAGATCTCAGCTTCCTCCCCATCAGATCCCCTCATCCTTCGAGCAGTCAATGCACTCAAAGAGGGCTCCCCTCTATTCCCTCACTCCTCTCTCTCTGACTGGTCCCTACATGACAGGAAACTATACTTTTGTGACCGCCTCAACACCCATCCCACTACACCACCACTTAATGGACACATGGTCTACTGGTAGCCTGCACTGAGTGTAGGAACAGGGGAAAGCAGCTAGGTGGCTCCTGGTTCAAACCCTGTGATGGGCAAGAATTTGGGATGCCTTTAAGACACCATTTAAAAACCACCCGACTCACTGGTCCCTATGGGAATTAGACCATGAGACAGGGCACTCCTGGTATGCTGATGGCATATTGGTTAGTCTCACCTGCTGGGGGACTGCTCCCTGGTAAGGTTGTCACATGGTGGTTAAACAGTGACATAAAGGGTGAGACCTGGTGGGCCTGAAGGCTGTGAGGCTTAGGGTAATGGGAAGCCTAGCCATGAGGCAGGTGAGCCATGGTCAGCACATGGGTCAGTTGAGTCATGTGTTGGGCCTGAGAGGACAGACACCCAGGTTGGTCATCAGTTAGTGGAACCTTGCATGAGTATGCCATCACCCTAGAGCCCTCCCTTCTGGCAGAGTCCAGTGATAGTCAAGTGCAGGGGTAGGGTTTGTGGAGCCATGTATGGGAAAGCTAGCATTTGGCTTAAGGTGTAAACATGGCTTGGATTAGGGGCATTGGGAGAGATGTGTTGCCCAGTAGCTGACGGTCCTTGACATGCCCATTCCTTCAACTTTGGCCCTTCCTTTCAAACAGATCTCCATTGATCTCATCACAGACCTCCCCCTGTCATCTGGTTTTGACTTGGTCATGGTTGTGGTTGACCATGGCCTTACAAAGGGGGTAATTCTACTTCCTTGTCTCAAAACCATTGATGCAGCCAGTGTCGCTAAATTATTTTTCAACAATGTGTTCAAATGGTTTGGCTTACATGACTCGATCATCTCTGACAGAGGCCCTCAGTTCACCTCAGCATTCACTCAAGAACTCACCAGACTCCTCCAATATGACCTTTGACTCTCCACCACCTACCACCCTCAAGCCGATGGCTAGACTGAGAGAACTAATCAAGAACTTGAAACGTATCTTTGCATTTTCTGTGCTAATAATCCCCTAGAATGGACTAATTACCTAACAACTGCAGAATTCCACTACAACTCCATCCCACACAGCTCCACTCAGAGATCACCATTTTCCCTTCTCCTTGGTTACAAACCTTGTGCCTACCCTGCCCTGGGTAAAACCTTCCTTCCTGCTCTCACTAACCATCTCTCCTCCCTAGCGAAGGCCTGAGAAGAAGCTCTTGCTGCCCACGACTCTGCCCACCTTGCCATGACTCGACATACCACTTGCTCATTCTCCCCTTGGAAAGTAGGAGATAAGGTTTGGCTCGAAGCCACTAATCTCCATATCCCTTACCCATCCAGGAAACTCATGCCCAAACAGCATGGCCCCTTTGAAATTTCCCAGGTCCTATCACCACTCACTTACTGACTCCACCTCCCTCCCACATGGAGGATCCATGATGTCTTCCATGCTTCGCTTCTATCTCCCTTTAAACAGACTGAAGCACATGGACCATCATTCCCTAGACCACTGCCCATCCTGATTGCTGATGAAGAAGAATACGAAGTTGAGGCACTTCTTGCACACCAGGGATCCCCTGGCTGTTACAAGTACCTGACCACATGGAAGGGTTATGGCCCTTCCGAAAATACATGGGAACCAGAAAGTAATCTCCATCATGCCCCCCTTATTTTATCCCAATATAAAAAAGACCATTACTTACAATAGATTTGGATGTACCTAGTCCTTCGCCCTTTTATTCCCCTCCTCTCAACCTTTATTTTCATCATCCTCCTCGCCACTTTCTTCTCTATCTACTGGATATACACCTAGCATGTTGATTCCCACCTCCCCCCAGTTGTCTTCTTCTTCTTCCATCTCCACTGTGTCTGTTCGCTGAGCCACCCTTCACAACACCCCGGTCCAACCCACATATCTTCCTCACCTTGCTGCTCACACTCTCTACTCAGCCATCCTCTCTGAACCTCCCTTGATTCTTGCCCTGGAAGCTCTCCCTCTCTACATCAAGGATGAGATTTCCCAGGAATTGTTACGATTTTCTCCTTCACTTCTCGTATCTACCTCATTTCCATCCTCTCTCTTCATTGTGCTGGCCCCCTTATCTTTTCTGAGCACTTTGAGCACTTCCTATTCATCTTCGGTCCATTCTCCTGCACTATCTGAGTCATCTCGGATTACTTCCCTTAGTTACCATCTGTACCTGGTACCTGTTGCACTTTGATAGTAACAGCTTACCTCATAGTTCCACCATGTTCCATAGGCTTCGATGATGACTCATCTTCGCCTATATATACCTTTACCACTCATTGTTACAAGAAATGCCACCCCTTGGACCCAATGAATATGAAGGGCTACTTTGATGAGTTTTTCTCCTCCTTCTACATATGCCTATGATATCGTGTCATCCTCTGATAGTCATCTGCCAATGGGTTCCACCACCATTGCCATGCCTCCTGTTTTTCCCCTTGATAGTGATGTGTCCATCTCTCTCCTGGACCCTTTTCTCCCAAGGTGATTCTCTCGCATCACCTCATGTTCCCCATTCCCCAGATGCTGTACGATGAGTAGTAAATATGGATGACACCTTCGCAGCCGATTCTTAGTCATACTCTTATAGCTATCAGTATATAAAGTTCTCGGGCTTGTATTATTATTGCCCAGCTAGTTCTACACAATCTACGTGTAGTTTTCTGGCCTCTGTTACAATTTTCTCCTTAGCACCGCATATTTTCCTCGTTTCCATCCTTTCCCTCCACCGTGCAGGTCCACTTGCCTTTGCTGAACACTTCAATCATTTCCTATTTATCTTCGGCCCCTTTTCCTGCGTCATCCGAGTCATCTCAGATTATTTCCCTTAGTTACCCTTCGTACCTGGTACCTGCTGCGCTTTGATAGTAGCAGCTTACCTCATTGTTCCACTATGTTCTATAGGCTTCGATGATTATTCATCTACACCTATATATACCTTTAGCACACATGTCTTCTCCTTACACTTGTTCTACGCAATTATACGCATTCTTGTGTCGCTCCTCAGTCCTCGAGTACCCCTCGAGTCCCTTGGTCCCTTGTATCCTCAGACCTCGAAGTGTTCCTTCGAGTCCTTCAATCCAACTTGTTCTCCTAGGTGGGTAGGATGCTGCGACCTCTTCGTGAGAGTCCGCCCTCCCACAGGTAGCATGAACGACACTTGTAGTGCATTCCGTGTAACAAAAGAACAAGTGTCTCCCTCGCCCCTCCTCTCTAGGAGTAGGGCCACCCCAGCACAACATCTCGCCCTCACAGGAACCTCAGACCTCCCTCGGACTCCGAATCGGAGGAAACACCTCAGCATCCTTCGCCCACCCCTCCCTGGAACAACCCCTTTGCATCCTTAGCCCCCCAATCCTCAGCACCTTCCCCCAGGAGAATTACAGGGTCACCCTCGACCAACCCAGTTCATCACCAACTCACTCAATCCCCAGCACTTCCCCAGCTCAGCCTAGGACCTCCCATGCCCAGACCACTCACTGCACTCGCAATCACTCCTCCTACTCCAGTCCTCGCCCTTCCAGCACCCCCAGCCCTTGCTTCTTCAGCTCTAGTACCACCCCCAGCGCTCTCCACTGCCTCAACACTGCCCCCAGTACCCATGGCAACCACCCAACCCGAGCTCAAGGCCGCCCTCCCCCTTGACTTCTCGGGGGAACCTAGTGAGTCCATTCAATGGATTAAGGCCATGAAGGCCTATTTCCAGATCAACCCCACTCAATACTCCTCTGACGAAGCCAAGATCATGACCACCTTGAACCGAATGAGTAAAGGGCACGGTGTGTCCTTCTCTGAAATGTGGTATGACCGAATGGCTGACAAAAATGTCCCTTCAACTGAGAAAACCTTCGACAAACTCGCCACAAATTTCGAGTCCACCTTCTTCCCTTATGATATCAAAACCACTGCCTGCCTCAAACTCTCCTTGCTCCGTCAAAAGTCTACCAAGACCGACGACGGATTCCAGAAGTATATCACTGACTTCCAAAACCTTGCCACCAAGGCAGGCATCTCCGACAACGCAACCCTCATCCACATGATGACTGGAGGACTGGACCAACATATTACCACCCTGATCCTCTCAATGTCCACCATCCCCGATACTATCAATGGATGGATTGAAAAGGTGAAAACCTTTCATGCCCAGGTTGCACGCATCAATGCCTTAAAAAAGGGTAACCACCAGACGTCCTTTTTTTCATCCACTTGTACCACCAATAGCCCCTCGTCGGACCCAAATGCTATGGACGTTGACACCCTCAGAGTAGGGAAGCTCACTCCAGAAGAAAGGGCCCGATGCTTCAGAGAAGGGCGCTGCCTTCACTGTAGAAAGTAAGGACACAATGTGGGAAAATGCACCACCTTTACTACCCCTTTCAAACCCTCTTGCCCTCATGAACCTGTCACTGTCGCCACCGCCACTACCAGTACTTCGACCATCGCCTCTATCGCTTCCTCCTCTCCTTCTGCCTGTTACACGGAACGCACTACAAGTGTCGTTCACGCTACCTGTGGGAGGGCGGACTCTCACGAAGAGGTCGCAGCGTCCTACCCACCTAAGAGAACAAGTTGGAGCGAAGGACTCGAAGGAACACTTCGAGGTCTGAGGATACAAGGGACCAAGGGACTCGAGGGGTACTCGAGGACTGAGGAGCGACACAAGAATGCGTATAATTGCGTAGAACAAGTGTAAGGAGAAGACATGTGTGCTAAAGGTATATATAGGTGTAGATGAATAATCATCGAAGCCTATAGAACGTAGTGGAACAATGAGGTAAGCTGCTACTATCAAAGCGCAGCAGGTACCAGGTACGAAGGGTAACTAAGGGAAATAATCCAAGATGACTCGGATGACACAGGAAAAGGGGCCAAAGATAAATAGGAAATGATTGAAGTGTTCAGCAAAGGTGAGTGGACCTGCATGGTGAAGGGAAAGGATGGAAACGAGGAAAATACACGGTGCTAAGGAGAAAATCATAACACCACCCTTGAAACCTATGTATCCCAACTCCGTTCTACTGGGAAAGAAGAAGGAGAAATCCTTCAGACACTTAAACTCTGCTACAAACCTGGAGAAATGCAGATAGACAATCTCGAGCCGGGTTTTCAAATAGGGAAGCTGCCTCGACGTCATCCTTCCCTCATGTACTAGTAGGAAAATCAAATGAAAGAACCATTCATATCCCGGTTCGCCTACAGTCCCAATCTCAAATTGTCGACACCATCGCTCTTACCGATAGTGGAGCAACTGGAAACTTCATTGATTCCAGCCTCGTACCATCCCTGCGATCTGGCATTCGTCAGATGGCCCAACCCCTCACCACTACAAATGTAGATGGAACCCCCAACCGAAAGGGAATCATCCAATTCACCATATCTGCCAAAACATCCTTCCCATTGTACTCTGAAAATATCAAGTTCATGGTGACCTCGCTCGGTGAAAAGAAAGTCATCCTAGGAACCTCCTGGTTGACCAAACACAACCCTGACATTGACTGGATTGCCAAAACCATTACTATTCACCCCACGGCTCCCATCTCTCTCAACAAGATCACCCTCTCCACCCAACTTGCACAACAAGAAGCCCCCAAGGAACAAGAAATCCCAGAATGGCATAAGGAATACTCTGACGTCTTCTCCGAGAAGATGTTTAGCGTTCTCCCCCCACATCACCCTTACGACCATGTAATCGAACTAAAATCTTCTTTCGTCCCCAAGATAGCCAAGGTATATCCCCTCAACCCTGCAGAGAAGGAAGCCTGTAAGGCCTTCGTCGAAGAAAATTTGAAAACCGGCTGAATCATCCCCTCCAAATCCCCCCAAGCTTCGCCATTTTTCTTCGTCCTGAAGAAAGATGGAACTCTTCGTCCCTGTCAAGATTACCGGTACCTTAACGAATTTACCATTCGAAATGCCTACCCTCTTCCCCTCATCTCTGACCTCATCAATGACATGAAGGAGTCCACTATCTTCACTAAACTCAATATTCGCTGGGAGTACAATAACATTCGACTTCGGGAGGAAGATCAATGGAAGGCCGCCTTCATTACCCCCCTTGGACTCTTCGAACCCACGGTTATGTTCTTTGGTTTTAATAATGCCCCTCCAACCTTCCAGAGTTTCATGAATCACATCTTCACTGATATTCTCTCCGAAGGATGGCTAAAGATCTATATGGACGACATCGGCATACACACCAAGGATGACATCGACCTCCATCACCAATGCACCCTTCGAGTATTTCAACGACTCCGAGACCACAATCTGTCACTCAAACTCTCCAAATGTTCTTTCGACACCCCAAAAATGGAATATCTTGGGATGATTATCGGTCAGGGACATGTAGAAATGGACCCGGTCAAACTAACCACCATAGCTGACTGGGCACCCCCAACTTCAGTCAAAGGAATTTGTAGCTTCCTGGGATTCGCTAACTTTTACAGGAAGTTCATTCCTAACTTCTCCAACATCGTGGCCCCCCTCGTCCTCCTCACCAAAAAGGACGAACCCTGGCTCTGGACCCCACTCCAGGATAAGGCCTTTTCTATGCTCAAAGCCTCTTTCTCCTCCGCTCCTGTTCTCTCACTCCCTGATCCCTCTAGACCATTTTCACTTATGACCGATGCCTCCCTCCTCGCAGCAGGCACAGTCCTGCTCCAAGTGGACATTAACGGTGACCCCCATCCTTGCACATACTTCTCAAAAACCTTTAGTCCTGCTGAACGGAATTACGATATTTATGACAGGGAACTCTTAGCAGTCATCCTTGCCCTGCAAGAATGGCGACATTACCTCCTCGGCACCCCTCACTCTGTGACAGTTCTCACCGATCACAAAAATCTCTCCTACCTCAAGGACCCTCGCAAACTCTCTCGTCAACAAGCTCGCTGGTCCTTATTCCTCCAAGACTTTGACATTACCTGGAAAGTCACCCCCGGCACGCAAATGGGACCAGCCGATGCTCTCTCTCGACGAGATTCAGTAGACACCTCCTGCAACAACATTGCTCCCATACTCCCAGAACCTGCTGTCATTGCCGCTTTCGACCTCACCCTAGCCGAAAAGATCTCGGCCTCCTCCCCATCTGATCCTCTAGTTCTTCGCGCGGTCAATGCTCTCAAAGACAACTCCCCTCTATTCCCTCGCTCCTCCCTCTCTGACTGGTCACTACATGACGGAAAACTGTACTTTTGGGATCACCTCTATATTCCCCCCAACGCTCGCTCAGACCTCCTCCACTCACTTCATTCCTCACCCACCTCGGGCCATGCTGGACAATTTCGCACAAAGGCCTTGGTTGAACGTGACTACTGGTGGCCGGGGCTAGCCGCTTTTGTCAAGAACTTTGTTGCCGGATGCGCCCTTTGCCAACAGTCCAAGGTCAACACCCATCCCACCATCCCCCCGCTTAACTCTATTCCTTCGACCTCGACCCTCCCCTTTAAACAAATCTCCATGGACCTCATCACTGACCTTCCCTTATCTTCGGGTTTTGATTCTGTCATGGTCGTGGTCGACCATGGCCTTACGAAGGGGGTAATTCTGCTCCCTTGCCTTAAAACCATTGACGCTGCAGGAGTTGCCAAATTATTTTTTGACAATGTCTTCAAATGCTTTGGCCTCCACGACTCCATCATCTCTGACAGAGGTCCCCAATTTGTCTCTGCCTTTGCTCAAGAACTTGCACGACTCCTCCAATACAACCTCCACCTTTCCACCGCCTATCATCCCCAAACTGATGGTCAAACTGAACAGACCAATCAGGAACTAGAAACCTACCTTTGTATCTTCTGTGCTAACAACCCCCTAGAATGGACAGATTACCTAACGACTGCAGAGTTCCACCATAACTCCGTCCCACACAGCTCCACCCGGAAATCACCGTTCTCCCTTCTCCTTGGTTACGAACCCTGAGCCTACCCTGCCTTAGGTAAAACATTCCTCCCCACTCTCACTGATCGTCTCCACTCCCTAGCCAAGGCCAGAGAAGAGGCCCTTGCCACCCACGACCTCGCTCACCTAGCCATGACTCGACACTCCACTCGCTCATTCTCTCCCTGGAAAGTAGGGGATAAGGTTTGGCTCGAAGCCACTAATCTCCGCATCCCATACCCATCTAGGAAACTCGCCCCTAAACAGCATGGACCCTTTGAAATATCTCAGGTCTTATCACCACTCACATACCAACTCCACCTTCCCCCCACATGGAGGATCCATGATGTTTTCCATGTGTCACTGCTTTCACCCTTTAAACAGACTGATGCACATGGTCCTTCGTTTTCCAGACCACCGCCCACGCTGATAGCCGATGAAGAAGAATATGAAGTCGAGACACTCCTCGCACACCGGGGATCCCCTGGCCGTTACAAGTACCTGACTGCATGGAAAGGTTACAGCTCATCAGAAAATACCTGGGAACCCGAAAGCAATCTCCGTCACACCCCCCTTCTCCTATCTAAATATAAAAAAGACCATCACTTACGTTAACCCTCCGAAATGTATTTAGTCCTTTGCCCCTTCATCCCTCTCTTCGCCACCCTCATCTTCATCACTCTCCTCATTATCTTCTTCTCCGTCTACTGGATTTATACTTAGCAATGTCCATCCCCACCTCTCCCCACTCATCCCCCTCTTCTTCTATCTCCGCTGCCTCAGTCCGACGAGCCACTCTTCACAGTACCCTGGTTCAACCCACTTATCTTCCTCGCCTCGCCGCCCACTCTTTGTACTCGGCCATCCTCTCAGAACCTCCGCTGGTTCTCGCCCTAGAGGCACTTCCCCTCTACATTGAGGATGAGATCTCCCAAGAGCTCGTACGCCTTTTTCATGATATCACCCGTACTCAAACTCTCCACCTCCATGCTGCACCCATCGATCGTCCCACAGGATATGGTCTTCCTCTTCATCTAGCCATCAACCGCCTTCCCGAATGAGTTCTTTCCATTCTTCATTTACATGGTTTCCATGTCTTCGTTTCTCAACTACCTCTAAATCTAGTGTACCCTCTGTTCAGCGTCATTTTTGCTAGCCTACCCGTTTTCGATCAAGACACCTATGTCTCTCGTGTCTTATCCTCTTCCAACCTCGTACTCAGATCCCAGCAAACCTCTCCTGATGGCTCCTCCCCTATTGCTCTTCCCGTGCTCTTGAGTCAACCGTCCTCCGCTTGCGCTGCTACTCCGTCCCCCGAAACAACCCTAGTCGAGTCTCAACCACCCCCATCCATTCTCTCGGACAAGGTCAATGAGGTTGTACACATCTCCCCTCCCCAATCTTATGTCATCACTCTCCCAAACGGCACCACCATCCTCTCCTCCCCTACTCGTATCCTACCCCGGCCCTTTCGTCCCACTCCTGTGACCCCCACCACCAGGTGCTTCCATTGTCGTGAATTGGGCCATTACATCGAAAATTGCCCTGGATACGCGTGCCCTAACTGCCACCACTTCGCTCTGGGCCATCGTTGGAGAGAGTGTCTCACCAGCCAATGTGATGTATGTTTACATTGGGGACACAGCGCTAGAGCCTGCCCAACTTGCATCTGCTCCGGTTGCAATCGATCTGGACACATCTTCGACGATTGTCCATTTGAACATCTCACTCCCACGCAATCTACCAGCTTGTTTGGAGGAATGCCATCTTCTACGGATTGATCCTGGAGCTCAATTGTATGAAGGGGGTAATGTTACGATTTTCTCCTTAGCACCGCATATTTTCCTCGTTTCCATCCTTTCCCTCCACCGTGCAGGTCCACTTGCCTTTGCTGAACACTTCAATCATTTCCTATTTATCTTTGGCCCCTTTTCCTGCGTCATCCGAGTCATCTTGGATTATTTCCCTTAGTTACCCTTTGTACCTGGTACCTGCTGTGCTTTGATAGTAGCAGCTTACCTCATTGTTCCACTATGTTCTATAGGCTTCGATGATTATTCATCTACACCTATATATACCTTTAGCACACATGTCTTCTCCTTACACTTGTTCTACACAATTATACACATTCTTGTGTCGCTCCTCAGTCCTCGAGTACCCCTCGAGTCCCTTGGTCCCTTGTATCCTCAGACCTCGAAGTGTTCCTTCGAGTCCTTCGCTCCAACTTGTTCTCCTAGGTGGGTAGGATGCTGCGACCTCTTCGTGAGAGTCCGCCCTCCCACAGGTAGCGTGAACAACACTTGTAGTGCGTTCCGTGTAACAGCCTCCACAGGACTGCTCTTCACAGTTAGTGAGATCCTCCAAGTCTTTATTCTTCTTCATATGTGTATATTCTCTTCATCCTCAGCCCTTATTCTTCTTCAATCCAGATCCTTTCGAATCTATCTCTCTAACTACTGTTCCTGTGCCTTGATGGCCATCTTTCCTTTGTCATCCTTCCATTCGATTCCATAGGATTCCTTGCTTGCACAGCAAGCCTATATATACCTTTTGCCCCTCATGTATTTTTCCTTACTCTTGCTCTATGCAATACAAGTGTACTTTGTGTCTCTTGAGTCCTCAGTCTTCTGAGTCCCAGTCTCAGTCCTTTGTTTTCGCTAGGAAGATCCCTTTGCTCTCCTAGGTGTTTGGGACGCTGTTGACCTCTTTGTGAGAGTCCACCCCATTCACAGGTTGCTTGAGCGACACAAGTGTCCACTCAGCATAACAAAAGAGCAAGAGTCTCCTTTGCCTCTCCTACTTAGGAGCAGGGCTACCCCCTCAGTACGTCTAGAAGACCCCACACTCGTCGGCCCATCAGGCCACCCTATGACTCAGGCTCTGACCAAGAGACCCCCCACTCGCACCCAACACCTTCGTCCTCAGAACCCACTCCCTGGGTTAATCCCTTCGCACATCCTCTGCCCTTAGTCCCAGCCTCTTCAAGGAGGATCCCAGGTTCAACCTCAGCACTCAACCCAGTGCTCCACCCTCGATCTCCAGTCCCTAGCCAGCTCAGTCTGGAACCCTCTCCCTCTCGAGCCCAAACCCCAGTAAACCCCATTGCTCTGGCACCCCCTGCACCCCCAGTCCTCGTACTCCCTGCCCCACCAGCTGCCCTATCAGCACTCCCATCCACCACCATGGCAACCACCAAGTCTGAGCTCAAGGCTGCCCTACTGGTCGACTTTAATGGAGAACCTAGTGAGTCCATTCACTGGATCAAGGCCACGAAGGCCTACTTTCGCATCAACCCTACCCTATACTCTGACGCTGAAGCTAAGATCCTCACTTGCCGCAACAAGATGAGTAAAGGACAAGGCATCTCCTTTTCTGAAATGTGGTATGACAGAATGGCAGACTCTTCTGTCGCTTCTACAGAAAAGACCTTTGACAAATTTGCCTCTAACTTTGAGACCACTTTCTTCCCCTTCGACATAAAGACCACCACTTGCCTCGAGCTTGCCAACCTCCATCAGAAGTCCACCAAAACTGATGACAGTTTCCAGAGATATATCACCAATTTCCAGAACCTTGCCACCAAAGCAGGGATCACAGACGATGCGACCCTCATTTACATGATCACCGAAGGATTGGACAAGGACATCACCACCCTAATCCTCTCCATGTCGACAGTCCCCACCACCATCATTGAATGGGTGGAGAAGGCCAAGACTTTCCATACCAAAGTAGCTCGCATCACCACTCTTAAAAAAGGAAACCATCGCCCCCAGTTTTTCTCATCCCTCTCTCACCCCACCTCTGACCCGAATGCCATGGATGTGGATGCCCTCAGGGTATCCAAGCTTACTCCGATCGAATGGGCCAAATGTATCAAGGAAGGCCACTGTTTTCGATGCAGGAAGCCTGGACATAATGCCCTGCAATGTAAAACCTTTCCCACTTCCAAGCCTCACCCTCAGAACATCCAAGTCGCCTACACTTCAACCCAACCACCTGCTCCCACCCCTACCTCCAAGTCATCTGCCCTTGAGTCCTACATGGCTCAGCTACACTCCTCTGGAAAGAAGGAAGGCGAGATCCTTCAGACTCTCAAGCTCTGCTTTGAAGAAAATGAAGGAGAAACCATTGCTACCTTAGATGCTTCAGATTTTTGAATAGGGAAGCTGCCTCGATGTCTCACTTCCCTCATGTACTTGTAGGATTACCCAATGAATGAACTGTGTGCCTCCCTGTTTGTCTGCAAGTAAACTCTCAAACCGTCGACACTATTGCTCTTGTGGACAGTGGAGCAACAGGAAATGTCATCGATGCAAGTCTAGTCCCTCACCTTCGCTCAGGAATATGACTCCTTCCCCAACCCCTTACTGCCACCAACGTTGATAGAACCCAGAATCGCAAAGGGACCATCAGGTACACCATCTCTGCCAAAGCCCTCTTCCCCTCGTTCTCAGATAACATTAAACTCATGGTAACCTCCCTTGGCAAGAGACAGATCATCCTTGGGACCTCATGGCTACAGAAATGGAATCCCAATATCAACTGGGTCTCAAAAACCGTCACC
The DNA here is from genome assembly GCA_038094175.1 of Boletellus aff. lepidospora. NCBI lineage: Eukaryota > Fungi > Basidiomycota > Agaricomycetes > Boletales > Boletaceae > Boletellus > Boletellus aff. lepidospora. The sequence goes on from JBBPTT010000265.1 coordinate 31,717, forward strand.
ATCCCACTGTCTCTACCCCATTTCATTGATAAAATAACACTCTCCACCCAGTTGGCCCAACAGGAAACTCCTAAGGAACAGGAGATTCCGAAGTGGTGCCAAAACTATGCAGATGTCTTCTTGGAGAAAATGTTCAATACTCTACCCCCTCATTGCCCCTATGACCATGTCATCGATCTGAAACCTTCCTTCGTCCCTAAAATTGCCAAAGTATACCCTCTCAACCCTGCAGAGAAGGAGGCCTGTAAGGCATTTATAGAAGAGAACCTACGGACCGGTAGGATCATCCCTTCGAAATCACCACAAGCCTCCCCCTTCTTTTTTGTACCAAAGAAAGATGGAACCCTTTGCTCTTGCCAGGACTACAGATACCTAAATGAGCACACCATTCATAACACCTATCCTCTACCCCTCATCTCGGACCTCATTGACGATATGAAGGAGTCTACTATTTTCACTAAACTGGACATTCACTGGGGTTACAATAATGTTCGCATCCGGGAGGAAGACCAATGGAAAGCGGCATTCATCACTCCCCTAGGACTATTTGAACCCACAGTGATGTTTTTTGGGTTTAACAACGCTCCTCCCACTTTTCAAAGTTTTATGAATCATATCTTTGCAGACATCCTCACAGAAGGCTGGCTAAAGATCTATATGGACGACATCGGGGTCCATACCAAGGACAACCTCTCCCTGCATCACCAGTGCACCATCCAAGTCTTTGATTGCCTTAGAGAGCATGGATTATCCCTCAAGATCTCAAAGTGCTCCTTCGACACCCCCAAAATGGAGTATTTGGGCATGATCATTGGTCAAGGAGCCATTGAGATGGACCCAGTTAAGCTCACTGCCACCGCAGACTGGAAACCCCCCACTTCTGTCAAGGGGATTCGGAGTTTCCTAGGATTCGCAAATTTCTATCATAAATTTATCCCAAATTTCTCTAATGTCGTTGCCTCTCTAGTCCTCCTCACTCAAAAGAATGAACCTTGGCTATGGACTGCCTTGCAGGAACGAGCCTTCACCACCCTCAAATCCTCCTTCTCCTCTGCTCCAGTCCTTTCTCTCCCTGATCCTTCTAAACCTTTTACCCTCATGACTGACACATCCCTCTTGGCAGCTGGTGCAGTTCTTCTCCAATCTGATGTCAATGGCAACCTCCATCCTTGCGCTTACTTCTTGAGAACTTTCAGTCCAGCTGAGTGCAATTATGACATCTATGATCGGGAACTCCTAGCCGTCATCCTGGCTCTACAGGAATGGCACCATTACCTCCTTGGCACCCCATACCTGGTTACCATCGCCACAGATCATCGAAACCTCTCCTATTTGAAGGATCTCTGTAAACTATCTCATCGACAAGCCTGATGGTCTCTCTTTTTACAGGACTTTGACATCCTTTGGAAGGTCACCCTTGGTATCCAGATGGGCCCTGCAGATGCTCTTTCCCAGAAGGATCTAGTGGACACCTTGCTCGACAACATTGCCCCCATTATTCTCGAACCTGCCATCATCTCAGCCTTTGACCTTTCCCTTGCATGACATATCCAATCCTCTTCCGCATTGGACCCCCTAGTCCTTCAGGCAGTGAATGCTCTGAAGGATGACTCTCCCCTCTTTCCTCACTCCTCCCTCTCCGATTGGTCTTTGGATGCGGGTAAACTCTACTTTCAAGACCACCTTTATGTTCCACCTGATGCTCACTCCTCCCTCTTACACTCCTTGCATTCATCACCCACCACTGGCCATACTGGCCAGTTTCACACCAAGGCCCTAGTGGAAAGAGACTTCTGGTGGCCTGGTCTGGCCACCTTCGTCCAGAATATTGTTGTAGGGTGTGCGGTGTGTCAACAATCCAAGGTCAATATCCATCCCACTGTTCCCCCTGTTTCCCCTATTGCCTCCTTGTCACCCTTACCTTTCAAGCAACTTTCTGTTGACTTGATCACTGATCTCC
>JBBPTT010000266.1:0-12613 GCA_038094175.1 Boletellus aff. lepidospora
TTTGCACGAGCGAGAGCGTGTGCTCCAGGGCGCTCTCGAGAATGTCAACCCGGAGGCTGAGCCGGATAAGGTATTCGTGGTGACGGTCCTGGGAGAAAGGAGGAGAGAAAGGAGAAATTGGTTGAGTACGTCCGACACGGCAGTTCATACGGGGAGGGAAGCCCAACCTCGAGCGTGTGTATGAGCCATGGAGGAGGGGGCGATGACCTGTCATGTGATAGGATAGCCTCCAAGACTGCTTTGTTATATCGATAGTCCGTGTCGGGGCCGTCATGGCGTTCTAGAGCGAGCTTGAGGTACCGCCACCCTCGATCAGCGGGTGCTCCAGGCCATGAGGAAATATTATCCGTCAGGAGCCAGTCAGCCGTGTCTTGCCTGTGGCAAGCGTCAGCATGGCGAACGACTCACTTGACGGGGGCCACCTACAAGACACCGTCTGGATCCCTGGACAGCCTGATGCACTGCACCGCAAGTGCGGCAAAAAGTTCGCTCATGTCCACGCTGAGCGCACGGGCCGTTGTGATCGCAAGCTCGAACTGATTAGCCTGCCCTAGCCGTAGGATTACGAGGGAAGGCGACAACAGAGCATCTGGCAACGTAAACCGTCAGGCGTTTGCCCTTGATTAATTTAACCTTCCCAATGCATTTTATTCACCTGGGGCAGTAAGTAATGCCGGGTCACGACGAATGAGGCGCAGCCTTGCAGATAACAGCGTGTATTCGAAACGGAGGTCTTCAAGGTCTACAATCTCTGAGTCAGTCCCGGTGGTCGAAGGCGGCAGGTTTTGTGCCAATTTCCGTCTTTTACGGGACTATGCATCACAAGATCAGCAAGACGGGGTGGTCACATGAAGATCGGCACTCACCTCAAAGTCTGAGACGTTTGAAGCGGGCAGTTGGACGACAACCCATGCATTTTTTGGTTCCAGGAGGGACAACGAGTTAATCGCGAGTAAATAAGATTCCAGCTGGTCTTCCATCAATGAAATAGCATCAACGGGTTTGTCAGATACTTCCTGCAGTTTACGTGCACGTTGGTACACAGTCCGGGCAGCTGAGAGATCGAGGGTTCAGATGCAGTGACTTTCATGAACAGGCAGAAAAACTAAAATTACCACTCCGATGGTCCCCTCTTCGTGTGTACCACGTGTATAGGATCCTGGAGTAAAAGGGGCGAGCCCGGGGATCGGTGTTGCGCGCTTTGAATGCAAGGGCATCGTCCACTTCAGATGCAAAGCCAGTAAAATCCAGAGAGACCAGCATTTCGATGGCACCCTCTTCACACATTTGATATACGAGCTGGGAAATACAATCACGTTTCCTGTGCAAATTCGCCGTCAGTAAAATACTGTGTGAATACGTGTGAAAAGGCCGTCTTACACGCTATCGAACGGCGTTGCGATGATTGATGAATACGCTTCTTCCCAGAAGGAAAGGTCTATGTATCCCCGAATGAGGCCATACCATATACCCGCTGCATCAGCATCTGGAGGGGCGACCGATAAGGCAAGACGGAGGAACGTGACCTCATGCTGTACCAGGCCATTTGACCTAAAAAGTGAAGCCGCCTCTAGATAGAACGAGAAATCTGACTCGTATTTCACGGGCAGAACGACTAACAATGCTTCCGCATCTTCGGGAGAAAGGCCACTGTCAGGGCCTAGGGGACCAAGGATGAGAGATGGCGGATGAAAAAAAAAAAACTTTGAAGCATACCAAAGCTTGCAGCGATCTTTTCCATCGCGCTGGCGGCGTCGTCTGCACGCCCAAGTGCAATGTACAGTTGTGCAGCGACAAAGGCAGCACCAGGGGTTCGCGGTAGCCATGCAAGCATGTCTCGAGCAAAATCAGGGTATCCTAAGCCGAGGACTCTGTCGCAGAACCGTACCTCAAAGAGAGTGGCGTGCGCGGGAGAAGTGGATTGAAGCAGACCAGTGGCATCCAAAAATCGATGTGCAGAATCAGGTAGCTCCGTGCATTCACCTGACTGGGCTATCAGACGGTGCAAGAGAGAGGACGTTGGGGAGAAGTGAGAGTGATTCCTCGATACCTGCATGTTGCTCATACGCGCGATCATGTCGTCAGTGTTTGTAGCGTCTGATGGCCGAGGATCTTGGGCATAGTGTGCCACTGGTTGACGTGCAGCACAACGCAGCATAGCGAGGCCACGGAAAACAGCAAATACTTCTTCTATCAAGGATTGGTCCCACTCTCTCAGATCATCCGCGAGGAAGAAGAGAAGAGTCATCAAGGCGATACAAATGTCATAGCGAGCATGCACCGAGGCAGAAACATAGACTGCTGATAGGACAACTCGCCACTCAGACCGCGTAGGAAGGGGAAGTAGCTCGGTCTCGTTCTCTTCCCGTTTGACTTGCGGATCGAAGCCGGCAACGAGATCGAGAATAATTCGGATATCCTTGTCGAGATCTTCGAGATCTTGCAACTTTGAGATGATCCAGTTCTGGGCGCCATCATCGAGAGCTTCCTTGAAATCCAACCGTTGGGCCTGGTCGCATATGATGTCCACGATGGAAAAAGCGACCTCCTGGTGCAGAACGTCGACAACCCTAGTCTCAACACTGCGGAGAAGCTCCGGACCGATTTTATCGCACAGGGTCCATGCAATGTCAAGAAGGGCAAAATGGGAATCCACGGCAAGGGAGTCGCTGAGGTGCCTGTGGACAGCAATTGGAAGATCCTCCTGTGCAAGAATGTTGATTCGCTCTCTTTCGACGACGAGGACGCCCTCGTTACTCTGGCCAACGCAAAGTGCGAGTGGCCACCGTGCACTGCGCTCCACCTCGCGGCAGCGAGCTATAAACCCCTCCCAATCTCGCTTGAGTGCACTCCAATACCGGTCAAGCTGCATTGCACCAGTATGGGGGTCTTGTACAAGAGAGACGGTGCAGCCCACCACCGCAGCGATATTTTCGACCACGGATGCGTATGACACCATGAGCTCTGGAGCAGGAGGACCTGGGAGGGAAAGGCAGGCATCTATGTACTGCTCAAGGGCAGTGCGAATGGTCAGTGGGGAGAACAAGCCTGGCCGAAGGATTGCTTCCATAAATTTTTCCGTGAGCGAACCAGGAGAACAAAGAAGTTCTTCAAGGTACGCAGGGGTCAAGTCTGCTCCTTCCCCGTGACTGGAAGCTGTCCACGTTGTGTTATCAGAAGCATTCGGGTTCCCAAACACGAAGGGTTTTCTCTCTATTATTGAACTGCCTTGACGTTCCCATAAGACGCACAACACGCCGTCGTCAATTATGAAATCTTGCAAGTGACAGTGAGCACTGGCTGCAGAACAGTCGATGGTTTCGAGTTCACGCAGCTGATCGGCCGTCGAGTCGAAGATCTGGAAATATCCACCGAAATTGGGGTCGGTGAATGTCGGAGTGAACACGATGACGAACGTGTTTTCATCATTGGTACCACCGGAGTAAATGCGGAGGATATTTCGCGCTCCGGTATCGAGAGATGCAGATATAGCGGCACCAAACGAGGTTGGTTGCGCCGACGCTCGGCTTGAAACAGTCTTGGAAGCGACACAGCCGCTTTTTGCGGTCCAAAGGCGAAGGATACGATCCCGAGAGAGAGTCCAGGTGTGAGTGAGATCTGTGGGCTGAGGAAGACTGGCTATGGCAAGTATCTCCGATGCCACGTTTGTGCCAGGCTGCAGGCCAGGAATATAAGAAGCAAAGACACCCAAGAAGGACCTTGGCTGGCTGAGGGCCTCCGTCCAAAGATCTACGAATGGAGGCTAAACACGCAGGCGACCTGCAGTGGAAGGCACGCACCGTCACATGTATCGTCACCGATCCGCTCCGACTCTATACGCAGAAGCGAGCCGTTTCCGAGCCCAATTGTTACACAGTGAATGCCCTGGACATGGACAACAGCCCTGGAGAAGTCGACGACACTCTTGATGACGTATTCTCTGCACCAATTCACGGCTGCTTTGTCATGCCAGAGGAGGCGGGTATTTGCGACAGGCAACACCAAGCGGAAAAGAGAGCCTGAGAGTGTGACGACCAGTAAATGGAGTTCCTGCTCTGCGGCCACAAGGATGGCTGGGGCGGGGAGGATGGGAACGGGAAAGACGAAGCGAACGGGAGGGACTTGTGTCGACAGGGAGACGAGCTCCAGGATCAGGCCGCCGTGAAGAACGCGCAAGAGGATGGACCCGACGGGGTGCAGGTGCGCGACCGACGCGAACGACGCGTGCTCTGGATGCAAGTGCACATCGGGGGGTGGTGCAGGAGCGACGGGCGTTCGACGAGCAGACTGCAGGACGACCGACGGGGCACTCGCGGAGGGAAAGAGCGCAGAAAGCTGCGTGGCGACGAGGATGGGCGCGGTGGTCATCGCGGGACGAGACGACTCGCGAGACCTGCCTTTTCGGGCACCACTGATCCCGACGACGGAGTCACCCACACCGACTGGCGACTGACGGTGCTCGAACCGGACACACCCGCGACTTCACCCGGCCAGGAATTGAACACACGGAGATGACATGCACCGACGGGACACAGAGGCAAGCTGACTACCCGGAATCGACGTGCAAGCGGTACCGGCGTGGAGCTGCGGTGTGACATACGCACCGCTTGGTGATTTGAAGTACACGCAATGTTCCCCGCCCACGTCAATGCGAACGGTCAAGATCCCGCCGTTGGCCGCCCACGAGCCCAGACGGAGCTCTTCCAAGGGGCAGCAGCCTTCCGATTGGGGGTAATCGCACCTTGTGATATAAACGTGTTCGCGGGCCCAGAGGACTGACACGCACAGCCCCGATGAGACCCGACAATGAACATGCCCGGCCCTGGACCGTAGGGATCGACCAATTCAAACGGAACGCCTCCCTCTGAACGCTTTCGGTTATATCAAAGCGAACACGCGTCTCAATCTACCCGTTGGATCCACCTACGACATCCACTTGTGGAACGGTGCAACTGACACGTTGCCGTGTTCAATATGTCTCGCACTCGAGAGAATCGACGGGCCGCCGTCGACCCCCAGTGCGCGGAGTATACCGTCCGCATGGTTGGGCGGCGGACACAGTCGAGACCCAAGATCGCGGGCAGAGCACGAACGACACATAAATGGAGAATTCGGACGACCCCAAAACTGTCAGACGCGACAGAAACACGCCTCGTTCAAGGGCATGTCAGCGGAGAAACGGCCTCGTCGGTGTGCGCATTTTTTTATGTCAGTCGTTTCACGATTGTTTGGGTACTCATATATGTCTTGTAGCGAACACGAGATGGCTTGTTCCGCTTCTCGGATCCAGATGGTCCTCAAACTGATCTACATTCCGTGACGCCCAACCTGATCACTGATGCCGACACCCTCCCGCTTTTAATGTGCCATACTCTTTCCCTCCAGCTTCACCTGCTCGCAGCATGTCCCCTCTGTCACTCGCGGTGCACATGAATTCGCCGACCAGAGCACCCAGCGCTACCGCCCTCCGCGCACCGGCTCGCAACGGACATGGGCGTGTGTGTGTGCCAAGTCTTGTGATCGGTCGCACCTCGTGCTGGGCTAGTTCCACTACGGTGGTTTATTCCTTGGTTGAATGTGATCCTTGGACATCACCCACCCTGACCTCGTTTCAGGACAATATATAAGCCGCCTCCGTTTTTCCGCCATCCCAGAAGCACCCGACTACATATATTGTCGAGATCCCCGAGCCCTCAGCTAACTACATTATACCCTCCCTACTCTCCTACCTTATCGTGCTTACTCGTCTCCTCATCCTAATTTGTCATGGACCAGCTGACGGCCTTCGACGCCCTCCTCTTTCCCTCTGACGGTCGGAATCCACACATGGTCGCGCTCATGACGAGCCCCATGTCGGTTCCCGACCCTCATGCTCCCCATAGCATGCACCCACCTCGAATGCCGCACCCAGAGGTCTACATGGACTACATCGCAGAGGGTCTTGGTCCGCGCGCGTGGCACTATCATGTAAGTGGATCGGAGTTGATCGTCCGGTTAGACGCCACTGACGACCATCCTAAAGCTTGTCGAAGCGCTTGATGGAATGAACAAAAAGTTTAGTCAACCTTACGTCGTTTTCTATCCCGTCGTCTCCCGTGACGGAATGCCCTTTCCCGTCAACAAATGCATCCGCGATATCCAAGGCAAAGCCTTTCGAGAGGTCATCGCATGGCGCGGTAACATTATCGTTGCAAAGTACCGCGACAGTCCGTTCTCCTCGATGGTCAACGGCTCGATTGCCGATTTCCCGATCCTCAAGAATTACTTTATGACACACGGGGCGCCTCCCTAGGCAAGTTAGACTGCGCCGGCAGCGTCTGCACCGCTTGAACTCATGGATTCTGTTTGGCAGGCTCGAGGCCACTGTGGAAAAAAAAACCCATCTACGCTGCCAAGAGCACTTTGCGGGTGGCGCTCCTTGGAGGCTTTACTGGAATATTATGTTTACATGACCACTTATGAGCCGTTATGAACGATGTCGTTTACCCAGGCGTATGACATTACATGCACCATGTTTTTCTTGCATGCCCATCAACCATTTATCACCGCGCCTAATAGTAGCTTTGCCTTTTAATCTATAGTTCCCGGTGTTCCGGTCCGCCGTCCGCTGAGGAACCGGCACGAGCCCAGGGTCCGCTCCCGTCGCCTGATGCACTCCTCCTCCCTTCGTGCTTGGGCTGCTCCTTCTTGGGATTGCAGTGCTCTGGGATAGGGCTCTGTGGGTCGATGGGAGGGTGGAGGACCCTCCCTACCTTGAAGTATGTCTTGTGATCGCCGAAGAACTTCTTCCAATGTTCCACGCCCTGTCATACATCAGCTACGAACGACCGTCATTGAATGGGTGTGAGAAGCCCCAAACCCACCTTGAGCTCCTGGTCCGACAGTCCTCGCAAGTCGTGTGTGCGGTGTGTCGCGAAGCACCCGGTCGCAAAGGATCTCGCCGCGTCCACGCCGGCCCTATCACAGTCCCACGCCAGTCAAGACCATCCGCGGAACAAACGGTGGCAGGGAGGACGGAGCATACATACATGGTGTGGTAGGAACCTCCAGGGCCGTAAGTCGCTCTGTTGCTCGATACGTCATAGACCTCCCCGTCAATCTTCACGTCAGTTCAGGTTCGTCCCGTCGATGAGCGTGCGCCAATGGAATCACAGGGTGGAAGAGATCCTACCGCAATGTATAGAGGTCTGCCTGGCTCCGTTCCGTCGAACGTGGCGAGGAGGGACTCCGAAAACAGGCGGCCGCTGGGGTGCTGCGGGCAGACACGTCAGCCAAGATCACGACGCCCGCGAACGCAGAGGTGGAGAGTGCGTCACCGGCCAGTACGTCTTCAGCTGCACCCATTTGCCGTCGTACTCCCAGAGGAAGCTGCCGGTGAAGAACTTGCCGGCGAGCGCGACGATGACGAGGAGGTAGACGAGGAACTTGAGGAGGCCAAGCAGGCCGACCTCCTCTTCGGCGGTTGGGTCGCGTTCTTCCGGGCCGACCTGCTCTCCCCGCGCAAGCTTCTCTTCGCGCTCCTTGTTGCGTTGCAGCCAGGCTTGGTGCAGCTTCGCTCGTTCGAGTTTGTATTCCCGGTAACTACGTGGTCGGCGTGTTGCTCTCTGAACGCGGACGAGGCGGGTCGCTGCACGTACGCTAGAAAGGGCTGGTTCGCCGCCTTGTTGGACACCATCTTGCTGGGGTCTCCAGGGTCTGGCACCATCTCTTCGGTGGGCTTTGGTTTCGGGGCGTTGCCGCTCGGGTTCCAGAGCCAGGACATGGCAGAGCGGGTGCTGGTGGGAATCGGACGGATCGAGCGCGCTCGTCGGCTTACGACACGTTTTTCACGACACAGAGTCCGACGCGAACCGAACGCCACTGCTATGCAACACCGAGACGATGGATTAGAGATGCACCTGTGCAAAAGGCAGTAGGTATGCACAAAATTATAAGCTAAGGGGTCGTACACCGCCATGGGAAGAGGATGTCTGCAGGAGGCGGGAATAGCGTTAAGTATGACGGGGAAGCAGGAGAACCTATACTGAATGATGCCAAGGAAAGAAATTACTGCTGATGCCGAAGGTATGAAAGCGAGCCCTGGGCCAGGAAATGCAAAGTAACAACAAATTGGGTAGTGAGCGGATACCAAACCCAGTGCGACAAAGTAGGAGTGCGAGGATATCGTATCTTGGGGTAATAGTAAAGTCTGCTGACGAGAAACGAGGAAAAATGAACGACCGTGGTTACACACTCATGAAGTCATGGAGGAGCCAGAAAGCTGGTGCTGCCTCTGTTCTCGTTCGGTGGCTTTCGCAGAAACGGTGATGTACGCGCCACCGATCTCCTCGCTCCCCAAGCCAGGTGGAGCGGGCGGGCTTGTGAGAAACTGAATGTCCTCGGAGGCATCACCTCCGAGCCATTGTTTGGCTTCCACGAAGCGTTCCGTTTTGATGAACTGGGTGGCACGGACATGAACACATTTCTGCGGTGGTGGACACGCCCAATAAACATACCTTGGGTAACGAGTCCATCGCCATCAATCGGAGTACGTGGGTTTGAATGCGGGAATACAACTTGATGAGCATCTGTAGCTGGGTCGCGTTGAACGTGATGGCTTTGCTGGCGTCCACCTGCCCGTCGAACGTTTTCCCGTTCAGGTTGGTCATCACCTCGCTCAAATAGGTAGCGAGATCCAGTCTCAGGCCATGATCGATGTTGAGCTCGTTCTGGCTTGACGGCGCGAGATACTTGTTGTAGATCTGGAAAGCTGTTTGGATGAGGGATTCGTGATGTTTCTCCATTGCTGCTTGGCCAGGCGTTCCCCTTCCTCCACGGCCGGTGGGGATGTTGGCCTGGGCGCTTGATGTGATACTGAACTTGCGCTTGAAATCCTCGACATCCACCCAGAACGCAAGGTTCTCCTCGCAGAAATTCGCCTTTAGGAATTCGCGGAAGAGGGCTCGATAGGACGGCTCTTCGAGAATCTGGTTCAAGCGATCGGTATTGCTCTTGACGCTCGCCTTTGTCTCCTTTGTCTCTTTTGATCCACCATAGGAGCTATTGAGCCTTTCGGCCATGGAAATCCGGCGATGTATCTTGGCGTCTGCAGCGTTGACGGCAGCCTCTGGTCCCAATCTACCTCCGCCCTCGATGGTGCTACTTTCTAGTGAGGAGCGTTCGAGTAGATTGGTTACGGAGCTGTGGGGCGAGGACGAGTGCTCGTCCCACTGGGCGACCCGCTTTCCTTCGTCGGTTATTCTGTAGATGGCCTTCGCTGTGCATCGGAACTCTCCGTGTTGCTGAAGGAGGTTGGTCAGGCAAGACTAAAAGCGGTGATGGGGACCACTCACGCTGACGGGAGAATTGCCTGTGGGAGCGGAGCCTCGGACGGTAAAAATGATGGCAGAGTCATTGTTCTTCCTCTTGTCGCTGACCAAGGTGATGAGGCCGAAACGAACAAACTGTGCTGCCATCTCTGCCGCCTCCTCTCTGCCTACGACGGACGTAAAATCGCAAAGCCACTCGAGCGCAGAGACGGCGGCGAAGCAGTATTTGTGGACGACTGTCGCTTTGCCCAAGAGTGGCTGAGCCTTTTCTTGTACGTCCATGAGCTGGACGCCCTTGGAGCGTTCGTGGTACTCTTGAAAAGCGTCCTGGGGCGCAGTGGCGTTTTGAGGAGGGTAGTTGGGCTGGCGACCGACGAAGCGACGAAAGAGGGCGGTTATGACAGACTGGGTGACGATGATTTCGTCGTCGGCGGTCCGACGCTCGAGGTGAAGCAGCTTGATACAGATGGGCTGGGAGGCGAACACGGGCTGTAGATGATCGGAGCTGATGCCATTTTTCGAGATGAATCGCTCGAGGACGTGGAGACCCTTGGGGGTGAGGACATATGTGCCACGATCCTTGAACAAGTTTGACCCCTGATCAGCGGCGTTTTCGATCAGACGAGCGTCCATGAAATGCTGGCACATCGCCTTTGCCATCTCGCGGGTCATGGAGAAGGTGGTCGTCGTGGTCGTCGTCACTATTCGTGATTTGTCTCTTGGGTCCGGCCCACGGTTGGACTGGGAGAATTTCAAGGAAGCCAAGTTCTGGGCGGCCTCGTCGCTAGAGAGGGGGGTGAGAGGGAGGGAGGAGGTGAAAGGGAAGGGCTGACGTGGAGAAGGAATGGGGGAAGGTGCGGAAGTATTGTTTGTGGGTCGTCAATTGAAGGGATACGATGAGGGTGGCGAACAGATCAAGGGTGTCCTGGGAACGGATAAGGAGGAGCGGGAATGAAGAGGCGGAGGAGGATACCTTGAGGTAGGGTCTCCCGCGCTTTGTGGTCTTCATCATATGGGAAGTGCTTGCTTGCGGATGATCTGTGCGATCGGAGGACATGATGGGAAAGAAAGGAGGGAAGGCAGGAAAGGACAATGGATGCAAGGAATTACAAGGATTAAGAGGGACGACGTGGACGAGAACGAAGAGGAAGGGAACAGCGAAAACGGTCGGGCGGCGGTGCGGGAGGCGCAGAGAAAGAGAGAGTCGTTCGGAAGCGTGGGAACGTCCGGCCAACGGCTCATTATTTATTATCATATTATCCCGAGTTTTTTTTGTCTTTGCCGTAACGTCGGCCGCTTGCAGGGTGCGGTTGCGTGACTCGGACGCGTCGCTAGCGGGAGCGAGGGCGAAGGCGAGGAGGAGGAGGGCGAGGAGGAGGAGGAGGAGCCGACTCGCCCGTGCGGCTGCTGACAGTCACCGCCTTGCGTTGTGCATCGCACACGTCCGCGAACCCACCGCGTCGTGCCATCCATCACCGGGCGCCGTGCCATGTCCATGCGGCCCACTCCCACACCCGCAAACGTGCTCCAAATCTCCGCCGCACTTGACGACACGGTCGATCACCACCACTCGCGCGCTGCCCCCGAGTCGCCCTTCACCCGGCCCACCACCCCGGCTCGCACCCACCGGCAATGCGCAGGCCGTCCTCGTGCTGGAGACCCTGCCACGAAGCCACTCGGACCCGCAGATTCGCCGACCCAGCCCAGAATTCTCAGCCCGCCAGGTACGTCTGCGTCTGTGATCCGATTGTGCTGACACCCTCGATACGTCAGCCACGCTGCGAATGTGGGAGGCGGTCTGCACGCCCGTTTCAGCTTGCCCGTGTGGCACGTGCACGTCCAAGTTGCGTCCGTCGGCTCAGCCGGTGGCAGTGCAGACGTGCCTAGCCACCTTTTCCGTTTCGACCCACCTCGAGAGATCCCCCCCCACCCACGTCAGCGATGCATCCCGCCAACATCAACGTGAGTCGTCCTTGCAGCGCACACGACACCCCAGACTCGACGGGACGCGTTCAGGATCCCTCGGCAGTCAAGGCCCTCCTGGACCAGCTGAGGGCCTCTCGAGCGTGGCAGGACACCGTCGGCCCAGAACGTCATTCGGACGTCCGTACACCACCCGCAAGCACGCCGGACACTGCGCAGGGTGAATCCACGGCCCAATCATCCCACGCCGCTCCGCAGGCTTCGGTGGCCTCTCTACTCTCGCAGCTGAGGGCACCCTCGGTCATCAACACGCCGCCAGCGTCTGACCCACCCACGACCGCAACGACGCATGGATCGTCTCGGGACGCTTCTCGGCCATCACACCCAGTGCCATCCACGCAGTCAGAGCACCCGACCCCGCGGCCCGTCGGCGCAACCTCCTCCGCGCGCGCGCAGGATCTCCGTCACCTGACATTCCAACAGGCGCTGCCCCATCTGACGAGTCTTGCCGGCGATCCGGATTTCCTCGCCGCCGTTTCTCGTGTACGGTCATACGTTGTGCACCTTGCCACAAATCATTGAGTGGCACCTAGCTACGGCAGGAACAAAACGAGCTCGAGCGACAGCTGTGGGAGGAACGGCGAGCCATACACAAGAAACACGAGGAAAAGGCGCAGGTGGCTCGCACCAAGTATGTGTGTGAACGACTCGCGGTCTCTCCGTTCACCATCCATCATGTCACGCCAGGGCGACGTTGATTGGCGCGGGATTATCAAGGCATGAGGCTGATGTTCGGTGCTAGACAACTTGTCCATAACGAGCTCGTCTGATCGGCCGTTGGCAGATGATGAACGACGCATACCGCAGGGATCTGCAGAGATTCGATCGGGAACGGGTGCTGCTTGCCTGGGACGCCCTCGTGCAAAAGCAGCAGGCGACACTGGAATCGCTCCGGGTCCCGACCATGTTCGCAACCACCTCCCGGGCCGACTGTCAGGTGAGCCTGTGGTGCGTTCTGGCTCGACACGGAGGGCACATGACTGCCCTGACAGAAGCAGCAAAGGGTCGTCCAGGTGCTGGAGGGACTGTAGGGTGACGCGGTGAGCCGTCTCGCGTCACGTCGGAAAGCTGCCTGTGGGGCGAGCCTTGTGATGCGTGTAGTCGTACTGTGATGCTTCGTCGACGGCGGGGGTGCGCGCTCGGCTGTTGTGTGGCGTGACGGTTGGCTACGCGGTGCTTCTCTTCCATTGGTTTGATCCCGCGCTCTAACGTCAATCGCAAGTGTCCCAGTGCCGGCGGACGACGAGGACGAGGACGAGGCCCCCCCCCCCCCCCCCCCCCCCCCCCCCCCCCCCCCCCCCCCCCCCCCCCCCCCCCCCCCC
>JBBPTT010000266.1:12623-33506 GCA_038094175.1 Boletellus aff. lepidospora
GAGGACGAGGACGAGGACGTTCTAGTCTGACGCGCTGGGCTGGCCGTGCGCCCGACCCTGTTGTCGATACATAAACGCGGCGTCCGAGCGCGTGTGAGCACGTCCATTTTGTGCCAGGCGACATGGCCTGCGCCGTGGGCGAAAATGGGATTCCGTCAGGGCTACCGAATCGCGGGCGCACTAACGTGCTACATATCTCCATATACATAAAATTCATGCAGGCGTCTACCATCTCTTCTCGCGTCGCATCGTCGTCCCAACATGCCCTTCGTCCACCTGCCGTCCCACGACGACTACGTGTCGATCTGGTACACCACGAACTCGACGTATGGCAACGTAGGAAGCTTTGACCCAGAGAGGCCGACGGTCGTCCTTTTGCACCCGACCTTCCTCGACTCGAGCTGGCTCCACATGCACTTTGATGACCCAAGACTCTCGCCAGAGTACAACCTCGTCGCCTTTGACCAACGTACACACGGCCGTTCACGGAGTCGACCAACCGCATTACACGACTGCTACGTAGACGCTGCCGACCTCGCGTGCGCGATGCAAGTGTGTCTCCTGTCGTGCCCGATACATCATCTCGTCCTCTGACGCGATGACCAGACGCTCTTTTTACCTCCCGCCCATTTCCTTGCATTCGAGTGTATATCTGTCAATGCCGTCCTCCGGCTCACTGCGCTGTGTGTACGTCCACATCGCACGCGCCCTCGACCTGACCCCCTCTCCAGATGGCCAGAGCTCGTCCAGAGTCTCACGCTGTGTAATGTACCCCCGCCGACCGAGTGTGTCCCCGCGCCCCTACCGCATCGTCCCCAGACGCTGACCTGCCTAGGCTCAAGTGGGCTTTCAACGCATACGACGAACTCCTCCAGCAGTGGTGTTTTTCCCAAGACCTGGATTCGTTCGAGCATGCGGGAACCGAAGCCATCACCTTTCTGATCGGTGAGGTGAGATATCTTTTATCCCACTGTGGACGAGGCAACGACCATTCACGCGGCTCCAGACGGACGACACCGACCTTGAAGACAATGTTGGTAGACACGGCCTGGTTGGGGCTCCCCTTTGACTAACCTCGCGCGCAGCTGATCGCATACTGGGAAAAAATGATGCCCCCAGCGAAGCGGCTTCGTTCCATCGAGCTCGTCAACATACTGATGAATGCAAGTGTTTCTCGTCCATCGTCCGGGCATACACGTCCAACGCGCGGACACTTTTCAGCGAACGATGCTCAGGAAGAAGGAGCTCGCAAGGATCCAATGTCCAGTCTTGATCATACAGGTGCGTTCCACAGCTCGACATCTCCCTCGTTGACACGCTCTGCAAAGAACGAAAAGAATTCCGCTGCGCCGCTCGAGTATGCAGAAAGCTTGAGGGACGACATCAAGGACGCGACGGGAATAGAGCCATACCTTTATGTCGTCAGAGGTCAGTGTCCCGGCGTGCGCCTCGCGTGCGTGTACGATGACACGGTGAAACAATCTAGGCGCCGCGGCCTGCGCGCCCGTCGTTCCCGGGAACGCTTCTGTGGTCAATCGTGTTTTCAGCACGTTCCTGTCTCAACTCCCCCGGTCACGGTCGGATCCGCGTCCCCCGGCCATCCCAGCGCTGGAACGCGCGAGGCTGGCGTTACAGACACTCTCGGAGCTTGTCGGAGATCCGGCCATCGCGCACCGAGATCCCAAGTCCCTGCTCTCCTTTTCTTGTGTCACCCCCGAGGTCGCAAGGAGCCAGCTCGAGAGCCTCAAGTTCTACTCGAGGGACCTCGACAAGGCCTACTGTCCGCTCGGCAGGGACGGTCGCCCGATACGAAAGTGCGGTGCCGTTCCACCTTTCCGCCCACGGATCTGCCGTCTTACCTCATCCCAGATACTCCGAGCAGAAACAATCTCGTCACTGGTTCCATGGCGATAGTCGGGGCATGAGTCACGTCGGTAAGTGCGGCGCGGGACCGATCTCAACGTCGCGTTCGACCTCCATACCTTGACAGACCCCGAGGTCGTGATTGCTGCACGGCAGTATGTCATGTCCGTGTCGTCAGAGCGGCCGCCACCCGGATCCCTGACCGCAAACGGACGCGACTTGGTGACGGAGGCGGTGGCACACGACGGCCGCATACGACGGACGACGGTCAACAGCAACTCGGTCGAAAAACAGATCATCAAGGGCTCCATGTCGAGGGTCGTCACGCAAAGCGCTTCGCTCAAAGCGAGTTTCCTATAGTGTCGTGCCAGTGTATTTTTATATCTCATCATCCTGCTAACTCCATTCCCTCCGCTTCTTATAATACCGACCCGCGTAGCATCTATTCGACCGTACGACGAGCGTGACGTGTTCTGCACTTGGGTAGGCACATGTATAAATACGCCCGAGGTGGACAGCCGACGCGCTCCCACAATTCTACTAAATGCTTCCCTCTGCCAGCTTCGCCTTGTAGTATCGCACCATCTCTTCCAGGCCCATGCGCACGGACCAGCGTGGTTGCCATCCCAAGGATGCCTTGGCCCGCGTCGTGTCAGGGCGTCTCCGCTTGGGGTCGTCCGTCGGTATAGGTTTGTAAACGATCTCCACTCGCCTGGGCGGTGCGATGCCGTCTTCCCGTTGGACCTTCTCCACAATGTCCCGAACCAGTTCCGCGAACTCCTTGATGGTAAACTCGTCGCTGTTGCCTATGTTGACGGGGCGCGACTCGTCCGAGTTCATCAACGCGATCAGACCGTCCACCAGGTCGTGTATGTACTGGAACGAGCGCGTCTGTGTGCCATCCCCATACACGGTGATGTCTTCGCCCTGCAGAGCCTGTACGATAAAGTTGGAAACAACGCGGCCGTCGGCGGGATTCACTAGGGGCTTCATGATGAGCTCGGACACACGCAGACATGGCAGGGACACAGACTGCGAGGACCTGGAAATCGAAATGAGCCGACGGCTTGCCCACGAGGCCCGGTGGCGTCTCACCATACGTGTTAAAGATGCGCGCCACGCGAACGTCCACGCCGTCCTGTTGTTGATACCCGTACGTCAGGGTTTCAGCGACGCGCTTTCCCTCGTCGTAACAGGCCCGGGGACCTATAGGGTTGACGTGGCCCCAGCTCCAGAGGGGTTACAACCGCACGTGGTTCGTGACAGAGCGTACTTACTAGTCTTCGTGTTGAGGATGTACTTCGGGGTCACCGTACACTTCTGCGTGGAACTTGAGGAGAAGCGCTCGCGGGCGGAAAACGTGGACTGACCGGAAGTGCTGGTGATCAGGAATCGGGCCTTGGTTCGCTTCGCCAGCCCGAGCATGTTGAGTGTTCCTAAAAAGGACGTCTTCAGCGTTTTGATCGCGTCGATCTGATAGTGAGGGGGCGACGCGGGGCACGCGAGGTGGTATATTTCTGAAGAAGTAGGGTGAACAGGTCGTAAATAAGGTCGTGTCGTCGACTCACGATCGCATTCTATCAAGAAAGGCTCGACGACGTCGTGACGGACGAGCTCAAAGTTGGGATGGCCGACCCAATGATTGACGGTGGTCTTTGAGCCCGTAAAGAAGTTGTCCAGGACTGTGACGTCATGCCCTAGTAGCATGAGGCGATCGACGAGATGGGAGCCGACAAAGCCAGCACCGCCCGTGACAAGGACGCGCTTCCGCGCGGAAGGAGAGAGTAATTTTACCGGGGGGAATCTGGAGAGGGTAGTATATGAGATTGCATGGGTATCCGGGTAGTAGATGGCGTTTGGCTGGTCCTGGCCGTCAACGCGGTGGTTGACGCCGGGCTTGGATTCCGAGGCAGAGACGACATAGTGAGGGCGAAGGTAGAGCGAGCGAAGGAGGTCGATGGGGACCTGGCTGTCGAACCCGAAGCGGAGAAGACCGACAGAGGTGATCTCTTTGCCGTTCTTGTCAAGGGCGCGCGCCTGTATGTGCTGGAGGTTAGCGCGAGGAGGAGGAGGCGAAAGGTGGGCACACTTGGGGGGACGAAAAGAGGGCCATGGGAGCAAAGCGAAAAACAGAGCGCGCTTTTAATTTGACAGCAACGCGACAGGAGGGTGTGTGAGGGCTCGACACAGCCACTGATTGACCACCATGCCCCGAACGCAGCAGCGATCCCTCAAGCAGCGACACGGCCCCCTCCTCACGCAGCTCGACGACGACGAGCTCCATGCAAAATACGGCCGCGTATCGCAGCCGGGAAAGCGCAAAAAGCCACAGAGGCACCCTCCAGAGGACGAGGAGGAGGTAGCGTCTCGCGTGCGGCTCACATCGCGTGATCAGGCTGAACGGCGCGCCAGGTCATCCTCGATCCGAAAACTTCTCGGAAAATATTCGAGCTCGCCCGCGACCAGCAAGTCGAACTCGAAGTCCCAGACGACACCGACGACACCGACGATGTCCGCGACGCAGCGACTCCACGCGATCTGCTCCCTCAGACGCGCTCGGCAGATGGCCTGTCTGACCAGAGTGATGACGAAGAGGCTGAGGAGGTGAGCGATGACGCCGATGCAGAGGCCGTGTTCGTAAGTTCGCGTACCCGTCGCTTCAACCGCGCGTCTCATGGCAAGCAGCAGCTCGATCCTGCCGATCTCCATGCTCTAGATGCCCTGCTTCCACCCAACTCTGGTGAACGGCGCACTCTTGCCGACGTGATCTTCTCCAAGCTTGAAAATAGCAAGTCAGACAGCGTGACCGTGATTCAAAGGATGCAACAAGGTACTCTTCCTCCTCAAACTCCGCACTCTGGGAAACTTCTTACCGCCCGTCAAAGATAAGAAGCACCCTGATCCAGCACTTGGTCTTGATCATAGACTGGTTGAATCTTATTCAAAGTACGTGCTTGCTTTGTGTGCACTGTCGGCATATAACGCTACGCAGACTGGCCATCTTTCTCCGTGGATACAAGTCTGGTCCACTGCCAAAGCTATTCAAGGTCATACCTTCCCTTCCTGCCTGGGCGCGTATCTTGGCCCTCACAAAACCCGAAGAATGGAGTCCCCATGCCTGCCGGGCTGCCACGAGGACTTTCATATCTACTATGAAGCCTCCACAGGCTCAGCTATTCTTGTCTGTTGTGTTACTCGACGCCATACGAGAGGACATTCAATCCAACAGAAAACTCAACGTTCAGTATTACGAGTGTCTGAAGCGGGCGCTGTACAAGCCCGGTGCCTTTTTCAAAGGGATCGTGTTCCCAATGTTGGAAGTGAGCCATTTACGCGCCCTCGACCTGCTTATTCATCCTGTGGATTCCAGAATGGCTGCACGCTTAAAGAAGCTGCCATCATAGCGTCCGTGGTCGCCCGGAAGAAAGTTCCGGTCCTTCACTCAGCTGCGGCATTACTGCGGATCGCACAGATGGACTACGCTGGTCGGTCTTGCGGTATTTCGGCTTGAGCTTTACCAACCTTCTTCCAGGCCCCAACTCATTGTTCATCCGCGTGCTGGTTGACAAAAAGTATCAACTACCCTACAAAGTTGTTGATGCGCTCGTGTTTCACTTTATCCGTCTGTCAAACACTTACAAAGCCTGCTCTCGTGGGGACACCGAAAAGCTTCCGGTACTCTGGCATCAGAGCCTTCTGGCCTTTTGTCAAAGGTAAATCAAATGATCCGCTTAACGCACTCGCTGCTGCTTCACAGCTATTCCCTAGATACTCGGCTGATCTGACACCCGATCAAAAGGACGCTCTGCTGGACGTCGTTCGGGTGAATCCCCACCCTCAAATTGGCCCTGAAGTTCGGCGAGAACTGGTGACTTCGGTCGCAAGGGGTGAGCCTCGGCCGGATATGGTTCAGGACGTAGACATGTCATGACGCGCTTGTTCGCTCGCGCGATGTTGTAAGTTTGTTATGTAGATGACAGCGACTGCTTTGCTTGCTTTTGGAATCAATGTCCCCACGATCTGGCCACCGCGATAATTCCAATTTTGTTTCGATTACTTTGCTATCAACGCATGGCCCTGAAGGTCATTCTACGATTCGTCTTTGGACTTGCGTTTTAGGAGACATTTTACGGGCTACGGGCTTTACCACGAAGTTGAACTGCGGTGACACCGATCGTGAGCCAGATCATATCAACGACGTTCATGTACATGCATACACAGTGCACACTTGGCTAGTACTTGGGGTTGGAAGCAGCAGATTGACGCGAACCGGACTCTCGACGAACAAAAGACAGTGGCCACTTTGCGCTAATGCGAACGAAGGATATAGACGATCGTCAACGTGAAGCCCCTTCCCAACCCGTACCTACAGATCGCCTTATCCAGGGTTCCACCACTTCGGCCGCAATCTGGTCCGAGTTAAGCTCCATGAAGAACATATGCCCATTGCCACGGATCCCGACACTCTCCAGGCGGACATGGGTGACGTTCACGCCAGCTTCCTGGAGAAACTGGACCGTAAAGTCGTCATAAACTGCATGGTACCCCGACTCCGACGTGACAAGGAGGACAGGAATCCTGGCAAGATGAACCAGTCGACGAGGAGGAAAGGATTGTTGAAAGGACGTGCAATTCTCTCCCTCGAAAACCGCAAACGGCCGTAGGTCCGAGGGCGACGACACTGGTGGGCTGAAGGTGAGTGGGATGTCAGTCAGACCAAAGACACGTGCTGGGCTTCTCGGGAAGACCGCGTTCTGAAAGGGTGGGCCACTAGGCTCAAGAGCGACTATTGCTTTAACCAAGCTTGGCCGAGTGTCGCCCAGGATCCATCCAAGGTACCCGGACTGCGAGTGAGTGACCACGATAGCGGGCTGGGTGGAACCAAAAAGGATCAGTCCGGAAGATCAACAAACAAGACCTGCTACGAACGCCTATTCTGTCCAGCAACTCCGACCCAGCTACCTTCATGAGCTCGGAAGTTCTGGTTGGAGAAGTGAGACTAGGCACGACAGAGCGGTAGAAGGCGTCGAAAATCGGGTCACCCTGGCACCCACTTCCGGGCCACTGTGTGTGCAAGGTGGCCTGCGACCAAAGACGATGCTCAGCCGTGGCGGTAAATCGTGACTCGATCGTCCGAGTAGTGAGGGCACTCGTCGCACCGTCCACATTGGACTGCCATGGGGAGCGTCCGCGAGCGGGTTGGTCGACGATGTATACCTGAATGCACTATCGTGAAGTACCTCCCCACCTAACACGGAGAACGACTTTACCTCGTAACCCTCGTTTAAGAAGTAGTCCGACCAGCCAGGTCGCCCATCAGGTGTGTTCAACCAGTTTGCCCCTGTCATTCCATTTCCGTGGATGAAGAGGATCGGAATGCGGCGAGTAACTCGTGCTGGTGTCAGGTGCTCGACATACATCTGGCCATGATGGGTCGCGGACGAGCCATGGGGAACATAACTTCCGCCCACGTAAAAGTAGTCCCTCGTGTGCAGAGCTCTGTTACCCACCGAATGCCGCGCATTCAGCTTGCTTGCTCGAGCATGCTTATTACGGTGACACAGGAAGAACACGTTCAAGAGGACGCTTGCGGCAACGAACAGGGGGCCCCAGGGGACGTGGTCAGCAAACAAGGTCAGAGTCATGTCATCAGTCACACCAACCTGGGTCACCTTATTATATCACAGCACGCACTTGGGCGCCATACATATACGACAACTTTGTGCGTTCAGTCGGGCAATTCAACGTCGGGCAAATACAGTGAGCGCTAGTGAATGGCCAACCAGACCAGTGCGCTTTGCTACTAGAGCGCTATCAACCAGCTTTTCTCCTTTTTCTACGCCCCGGCTTCTCCTCGCTTGGTGCTTCACGGATTGCACCCAGAACCTCCGTCATCTGTCGATCTGCAGACCGTCGGGCTTCATGCGGGAAACTATGACCCACTGCCGCCTTTTTGGTTTTTTTTCCTAACGCAGCACGGAAGACTGCATCGACTTCATCTTCGGATGTGCCACGTTTCTTCGAAGACTGCTGCAGCCCCGTTAAATTCACTGGAGAGGCCGGCTCCAGTTGGACGGGAAGGTGCGGTCTTCGTTGATCCGACTTTGTGGTGTTGATTTTGCTATTCGACTGCAACGCTCTCCACTCATCGGGTCGTCGCTGTAACAAATACAGGTTGAGATTACGAGCGAAGAACTTCCCATAGAAGGACGCGGAAAGGAACTGTTCAAATGGAATCAGAGAACGAGCAATTTTCTCCTATGGAATATGTGAGATTCGTTTCGCCATGGAACATTCTAGACCTACCCTCAAGTATGGATCTGCAAAAGCCCAACAACGGTCGGCGATTCGGCTTCCTATCCGATCATCAACGAGTGAATGGTAGTGACCGATCAGAGACACGACAAATCGCCGTTTAGCCCTGAATGGCACTGTCGGTGATTCCAAGAGGGCGTCGAGGACGCGAGAACTAGTCGCGTTATGAGCCATGCGTACAAGGTCTTCCGCGGAGAGTGAATTGATGCTGTTGACGAGGATCAAGCTCCAAAGCTATGTATGTTGGTGATAATTGAGCATACCAACCTATCAACTACTACCAAGCAATGAGGCTCATCGAGTCTCATTAAAGACTGCAGGACAAGAGCCCCCTGGATCTTGGGTTCTCCTTCACTGCCCGCCTCGTCGTTACCACGTCTCTTGCGGTGCGCCTTTAGCGGAGATGTCCCCGGAAGGGCTTGGTACTCCTTCGAAATTCATGAAAACATATAATGGAGGGGATTGGTCAAAAACACACCAACCTGGAATGGTTTCAAGAGGAGCATGGACGAAACAAGATGAATCCTGTTATCTGGACTCTCAATCTCAACAGCAGTGAAAGCAGCCTAACTGGTGTTAACTCGGATATTTTCCAGGGAACACGGAAGACTGACTTCACAGACATCTTTTTGGTGCGTTCCTAGAGACCGGGAACGTTCTATTAATGCACGCAGCACTCCTGTCCTGGATGACCCTATATATTATTCACTCTTGAGTGAAAAAAAGTCCATTCTGATAAAACTAGACTTGCCAATGAGTTTAGTCCACGACAATCTGAGCTCTTTGAGGGTGTCACCAAGTTGCGTGCTATTTTGGCGTTCAATGGCTTTAGCGAGAACGAAATTTGCAACTGGGTGGAGCGCTAGTCGCGCAAGTTTTCCCTCAAAATATGTTGACCAAAGCAAGTTAAAGACTTGTTCGGGACACCGAGATACTGACGTTTCCAGTAAGTGAGAAGAAGTGGGATCCCTCAGCAGCGCGATAATATAATCAGATGGCTCAACGGGGGCAGTGGAATCCTCATCTGTGGTCAAATGCGCCAATACATAAGAGCTAGCGAAAACCAAAGCAATCACGTACAGGATGTTTTGATCATTCCAACCAGAACTCGATCCATGAGGGAATCGGGAGATACGGCACTATCATTATCTGCTTCAACTTCTAACAGAAGCTAGAATGTTCTATACTTCAAATCGAGAAAGTGGGTCAAGGCAAGGAGAGCTCACCTGTAGTACCGCACCAGCTACTTTATTGGTTGCCACTGCCCTGACTTCATTTGCACTGAACCCATCTTTCAGTATTTGTAACAACTGGTTGGCGGCGTCGCGAAATGAGGCGGGCACCAAACCATTTGAAACATGGGTTTCTTTGGCTTTTTCATCAGAAAAAACAGATTTCATGCGGCCTTGTTTTGCCTTCCATGACATGCTCCTCTTGGATCTCAAGGACTTTTGAGCTGCATCCCCTGAGAGAATGTTTGGACACAACAAAATGAGTAAAGAACGCAACACATGCGATGCGAACGGATCCATGACAAGCGAATTGAAACTTGGACCAACTTCCTATAAAATAAAGTCAGAATTGAGACGATAAACAAAGTAGACCCCTCACTTCACAGATGTCCAGCACAAGCTGAGTGAGGGTTCTTAGCTCGCCATTTTCCTCGGAAGCCGGAACATCCGGAAGGATACCTTTGACCTGCAGGTGATTCGTCATGGTCACTCGACGGAAGAAAAAAAAAAACTTCATACCTCCCGAGAGATTGTATCAGCGGCAACTGATAATAAAGTTTGGCAGACATGCGAGGCAAACCTATGGCTGAAGAGCACCTCAAATCTATCTCCGAGCGATCAGTCTGTACTGTAAAGATGGAACCGGACTGATACGTACGAGCCGCTTAGTCTGTCCACCAAAACCCGCAACACAAAGTCATCCATTGAGTATGCCATCCTCTCCAGTACAACAGAACAATCCGGATCTGTAGCAAGCTGCTTCTCCTTCCCTGACATCTCACCAAGAGCTGCGACGAAGAATACACGTCTTGCTTGATGGCACGCGGCGACAGATAATAGGCAGCAGAACTCGATCTCCGGGAATACACACACCTTCATTGGGATCAAGACCGACGTCATCACCCTCCAGGTGGGTCTTATCTTCTTGCCAGGATTGTATCTGTTCATCAACGGAGCGAAAATAGGCCTTGACGTCAGGATCGATATATCCAAAGGGAAAGTCCGGGTGTGCATCTTCTGCTCTGCAAGCAGGCACTATCCATGATAGCTCGCTAGAACTGTTGGAGTGTCGATTATGCCGAGCTTGTTCCTTTGCCTCTAGAAGGACTTGGTTCTGTGATTTTTTATGTTTCTTTCCGCGTTTCCGGATCTCTCTGGGCATTCCTGGACGATAGAGGACGGATTCGGCTTACCAAAGCGGGCAACACACTGAATCGGTGACTAAGTAACGAGTTTGCCGCTGAGCATCCCTTTAATAACATGGCCCCTGCATCTTGTGCTCTATGCCAGAGAGCCAAAGCCATCCTGAAGCGACCGAAGACGGGTCAACAGATATGCAAAGAATGTTTCTTCTTTGTTTTCGAAACGGAAGTTCATCACACTATCACTGAGGCGAAGTTGTTCAAGCCTGGCGACAGAGTGGCCATCGGTGCCTCCGGAGGGAAGGGTGCGTACTCCCAAGGTTTGTGTGTGATTAATGTATTGCTCACGTCCGAGGATCAGATTCCACTGTGCTCGCGTATGTCATGAAGACACTGAACGACCGATACAAGTACGGTCTAGACTTGTACTTGCTCTCAATAGACGAAGGAATAACAGGTTACAGGGATGATTCCCTGGAGGTGCGTGTGCACCATGTTGCGCTTGATAACGCACGCCAGCTCCATTCGACATAGACTGTGAAACGGAACCAGCAACAGTATGATTTGCCCCTCAAAATTCTTACCTACGAGGAGCTCTACGGCTGGACAATGGACGCGATAGTCTCCGAGATAGGCAAGAAGAACAATTGTACATTCTGCGGTGTATTCCGACGGCAAGCTCTCGACAGAGGTGCCTCTGCTCTGTGTGTTGACCACATTGTCACCGGTCACAACGCGGACGATATTGCAGAGACGGTGCTGATGAACGGTGCGTTCCACTCTCTCTACAGCTTTCACGACTCGACGCACACTATAGTAATGCGTGGTGATATCGCCCGTCTTGGACGATGTACACTGATCTGCACGCAAGGAGAGGATAGCATCAAGAGGTCCAAGCCCTTCAAGTATGCGTACGAAAAGGAGATTGTCATGTTTGTTGTCTATTTCTCACCGGGCGCATGGCTGTCTCATCCTCAGGAAGGTATGCGTACTTCAAGAAGCTCGATTATTTTTCAACAGAATGTATTTACTCCCCTGATGCGTATCGCGGACATGCCCGAGCGTTCCTCAAGGACCTAGAAGTCGCTCGACCCAGCGCAATAATCGATATAATCCACTCTGGCGAAACGTTCGAAGCGAGGGAGAACGTGAAGGCAGCACAGAAGCCACAGCGTAAAGGGGTTGCTACGTGACTGTATCCGGGGCGGCTGACATTTTTTCAGAAACATGCAAACGCTGCGGTTATATGTCCAGCAATGAGTTATGTAAGGCGTGTACACTTCTGGAGGGTTTGGAGAGGGGAGTGGCGAACTCGGTGACGGTATGTCTGACCTCACTATATCGTGGATATTATCGCCGATACATTTTCCAGTCTGACAAAGCCAGGAAGAAGTTGGATGCATTGGGTCCTGCGCCAGACAATTTACGGACTATTCCTCAGTTTCGGTCGGCACACCCAGCAGTTTCGGTCGAACTACCGAAACCAGACTAATGACATGTCGGTACAATTCTTGCTTGAGCAGAGGACAGCGTGTGATATATTCCCAGAGAAGCTCAACTTGGTATCAGGTCCATGTAATATGTTATCCCAAAGGGGCAGAAAAGAACGTGTGTTCCATGGCAACATACTAGTTTTTGGCTCCAGTCAGATGTAGTGCCCTTTCTTGGACATTACAAAATGTCTTCAAAAGGCGATCACAGCTTTCTAACAATTCTTTTGTTTGGACCTCCTCTTCCGGAGATTGGACAAGTTGAACGGTCCCGACAAATTCATTCCCCCACCGGTCCGTCTTTGAAGTGTAGGCAGTGCCTACTCCAGAGGACTCCTGGAGATTTGTTGAGCTGGCCGCACTAGCACCGGATAGACACGCCAGGGGAGTAAGCGACAAATAGACTGCAGATACAGCGGCTTTAAAGACATCAATGGGATGGTCGGTAGACCCCAGGAATCTTGCCTGGTGAGATACTCGTTCAGAGAACATACTGGGGAATGTTCGACATCACTCACGAGGTAGAATGTAGCGTACATGCATATCGTCGTGAATGTACCGACAAGAGCGTTGGCGATGCTTGTACCAGCTACTCCAGGGTATGCTATAAAGTGTCTCACGGTTGGCGTGCCCCCCAGCTGACCATGGATTGCCTCCCGATCCAGGTATAGAGATATCATGTTCATCTGGTACTTGGAACATTGATATGAATGCCCCGATTTCACTAATTGCCAGTCTTTCGGGTCATAGAATTCGGAGCTAGATTCGTGTGACGAGATCCACACTACTCGGGCACCTACGCACTTGGCCATCATGGGCTCCAAAGCTCGGAACTAGTCCGGAGATCAGCGTTACACGATCGCGATTATTGGACCACGTACCAAAGCATAGTGTCCGAACACATTACACTGCCATACCCAACCTAGTCCATCATCGCTCATGTCACCGACGCGCTGAAGGAAGTATCTCGGTGTGGTGACTGCCGCGAGGAAATTCGTGAGGTATTGTCGTAGTGCCAGTGACCAGACTATCTGCTTAAAGCAAGCCAATCCTGCATTGCAGATGAGATAGGAGATATATGGATAACTACAAGGGGTCAGGGCCGTAGAGAGCAGATGTGCATGAAGAACCCACTTCCGACCAATTTCATCTGCAAAGGAAAATACGCTCTGAATACTGGACAGGTCGATAGTGTGTATCACTATATGCAAGTTCCTTCGAAATATTTCAGCGTGTCCATTATAGCCGGGAGAACGCCTAGCATGGCGAACTTGTTCGTCTGCAATGGCGTAAAGTTTAGCTTGGGCGACCTCTGCACGCTGTCTATTTCTACAGGCCAATATGAGGGTGAGGCCATCACAACTCAGTCCCAGTTCGTCCGACACTGTGCCGCTCGACAACTCGGAAAGAAGACGATGGCAGATACCAAACCCGACGCCGCTGGAAACGATGAGTTACTGACAAGTGTAGACATGTAAACCATACGTATTGGCGCCTGTGACAATGACGACTGGGCGCGGGCTGTCCGAGGGCATGTCGTCCAGTTTTGTGGGTCGATTGTGAGACGAAAACGGGTGAAACGATACAACCAGTTTGTTTCAAGCGCGTTACGTAAATAACAAACTGCCAAAGATTTGTCGTTGCTCGGGGCAAGTTCTTGTTTGAATTGACTGACTCTTACAAGCACTTGCTAGTCCGAGTACCGTGCCATGAAGATTGTGGTCCATTCTTGCCATGTCGTACTAGCTCGTACAAGACCTGGCTAGACAACCCAAGGAGCGCCGGGCCCCCGGGATTCTTGCGACTCGGGTCGTCCTAGGTTTGATCCTGTTTGCTGACTCTGACCATGGGCACTGACACCAACACAGTGGGAAACGCAGTTTCTCGACCCCTCAGCAACGAATTGCAAAGACGTACTCCGGGCCTTGGTCGTCCTGGACCAACCTTTCTCGCTGCCTTTATTTCAGATACTCTGGAAAGCTTGCTCGTGGAGGTGTTGCGCAGACGGTGGCGCCAACCGTTTGTATGATCTCCTGGGGGAGACAGCGGATGGAAAACAGTGGCGAAACCTGGAAGAGGGATGGTCCTTATCTCTCTGAGTCGCTGACGAATGAGTAAACAGGTACATTCCTAATCTGATAAAAGGTGATCTGGACTCTCTACGTGAGGACGTTCGAGAATGTTATTCTACAAAAGCCTGTTTCTAAGTTTTATTGCTGGGTGGACGATTTTAACAGTTGCTCTAGGGGGTACCCGTCAATCAAGACTTGGATCAGGACACCATAGATCCCATGAAGTGCATTGCAACACTTGAAGAGATCGAACGCAGGGAAGGGCTCCAGGTCAGACTGGCCCTTTGATCTACTGCACCCATAAATCTCAGCACTGAGATCCAGTATTAGATTCTCATTCTCGGAGGATTCTCCGGAAGACTAGACCAGACTATACACGTCCTCTCATATGTTCATAGAATCCGGCATACGAGGTCCCGAGTTTATGTCATTACGGGCGACAATATTGGCTGGGTTCTTGACGAAGTGAGCTTTGATGCCGAATCATAGAACTGTGGTTTGACGCTGTGCCAAGGGACATCATCGGATATTCATCGATCACAAGCATTTAGGTCCTACCTGTGGTCTCTTACCTGTCGGTATAGACTCTACTATTTTATCTACATCCGGTCTCCGATGGAACTTGTGTAAATTCAACCCACCTACCTTTGCGCGCATTCTGACCCTTGTACCTCAAGATGGGACCGAATCCTCGTTCAATGGCCTAGTGTCTACCTCTAATCATCTTGTCCCTGCTGAGCAATTTGTTACGATCAAGATGTCTCGCCCGATCTGGTGGTGCGCAGAGTTGCGTAAAAGGATATAGCTGTTGCAGCGGTTAGGTGATCAATGAAAGGTACAGTACAGGGATCTGGAGTAGATCTCCACTGTCAGAGCATGAATTGCATCACCAACAGCTGGAACCCCTTGATCTTCGTCTGCTACGAATGTGTGTTTCGAAGTTTTAGATAAAAAGAACCGCTCAGGTCTGTAGACGAATTCACTCGAACCCCCTTCAAGTCGGCGGAGATGCCATATGTCTGTTGGCAACTGGGCATGGGCAGTGAGTACCACAACACAGCGCTGCTCTAGGGAGGCCTGGCAAGAAGGAAGGCGACCCTGACCGGACAGCTGCACCTAGCCAGATGTACGAAACAGCGACAGAATCATGGCTAGCCCCCAATTTGTTGGCGCACTTGTGACGCATATCAACGACATATGCCTAGGATACCAACTCACTCGTATATATATTTTGGATTTTCGTTCACATTCTCTTTCCCTCAGTCATTCATCTCGTGAACGCTGAGGGTAAGCTTATTTTCCTTATTGTTTAATCTACGTTCTTACGCTGTACCTAGCTTGGGTCCGTCTAGGTACGGTTAATATATCAGTCGTTCATCTCGCGAACGCTTCGGCCTAGGTTCAATGTTTCGTTCACTCTCCCGAGTCAATGGAAAGCGTAGGTGAGTGCTTGATGTGCATTGCTAAGCGACATGTAAATTCAACGTCACAACCAACGCTACCTCGAACAAGCAGAGACGCTCAAAACTATGACCCGCTTTTCTTTTTCTTCTTCTTAGGAGAATCTCCATCAGTGGCCGTCGCTTGGGACTTTTCAGCCTTGAGTGCCTTCTTTTTCTCCTTTCTTGCCTTCCGCTTGGCTTCTGTTTCTCCATTACCCTGAATGACTTAGCAAGTAATACAATGATCACTGACAGACACCAACCTGGGGTTCGTTCGCATCGGTTTGATCATGTCTCCCGCTTTCCCGCCGTTTCCGTTTTTTCTCCTTCCTGCTTTCTTTCGACTCCTCGTCAACGTCCATTCCGTCAACGTCCGATTCGGTTGCCTTTTCCTTCTCGGCTCTCCGCTTTGCCTTTCGCTCTTCTTTCGCTTTCTTCTTCTCGGCACTCACGTCCAAAACTGCTTGAACAGCTGTCTCCAATGGCTCTCGCTGCGCAGGTATGAGGTCGATAACATCCGCATCCGTGTTATATGTCTTCGTGTCCCCTTTCATTGTAAACTTTTGCTGCTTCTTGCCATCATCTGCGTATCGACGAACACCAGACAGGTCACTCTGGTGCTCTAGCGCACGAAGCCGGGACTCCAATTTTGCACGATTCTCAAGACCAACAGACGGGGCTTGATCCTCCGACTTACCGTCGGCATTGGTGAGAGCATCCACGCGAATCGAGAGCGCAGCTTTTGTTGCGACCATGCGCGCCATCTACGGCATGCATTCATAGGTTGAAGTAAACGAAGACTCATAAGCTCACCTTTCCCTTAAGCTTTGGGGGAGCTTGGCCGATCAATGATGCCTGCGGTGACCGTAATCAGTCGGGCCAAGAGCGAGAAAACAAGCACTACGCAACATGATAAATGAGTCCATATTTTGGGGTATCGTGTTTTGTTTTCAGCGCGCGGAAGAGCGCTTTTTCAGCACCAAGAATTTGGACTGTGGAAGCGGGATGCTTCGCCAGGTTCAAAAGGCTTCCAGCGTGTGATATCAACCTTGCACCAACAAGATCACCAACGAGAGCCGTGAGATTCGGGGCTACAGCATTCATGCGATTACGCAGGTATTCTGCAAGCTGGGCACGGTACGCAGAAATAGAGATTACTTGGTCACACAGTGCATGTATGTGCGATATGTCGCTGTCTGAGATTTCCGTACCCATTGAAATTTCGGCGGCAGCTTTAAGGACCGCCTCTAGGTCCTCTGGCAAGACGGTTTCGAACGACGTTGTAACTGCATTGGCACGAAAACCCATAGCTCGCACAACCTTTGCATACGCAAGGTTGTCCGAGATTATCTTAGCCATCTCTGGAAAGTGCCAGCCATACCATTCCTTCGGGGTGTCAACATAACAGTGGTAGCGGACGTAGTACACTCACTTTGACACGCATGGCATAAATATTTATTTCCTTGTCTAGGTCGTCAAGGAGGGCGATAGCTTGTACTATCATAGTGTCGACTTTGTTTGGAGAGAATTTTAACTTGAAGCTGAGGCTCGCGTGAATGACACGATGTCCCCCCATTATGGTCTGACTTACCGGGATAACGAGTGACTCAAACCCAAGCTCATGGTAGCAAGATCCTTAGGGTCGAGACCATCTATCAAGGCTGTTATTTGTGCGCGAATACCTCTCCATAGATCGTTATGGTCATCAGGTGACAGAGCGGAGACCTTGATGCTCAGCTTTTTGGATATAGAGTGGGCTGGAGGCATGTAAGCATACGAGGCAAAAATATGGGAGCGTTCCCGTCTACCTAAGCGAGGATCGATCACCACCAAAGATTCCTTCCCCTTTCCTTTGTCTACCACTTGCTCTGACAAGAATTTCTTCAGTCCTTTTCCTAGTTTCCCCTCCTGTACGGCTGTGAGATCCTCGACGGCAGTCGCCGTCGAAGTAAAGCGGTGTAAGGCCTTCAACTTGAGCCTTTAGAGACAGGTCTGACATGTTAGTGGACGCGCAGGTGTGCACGATATCTCGGCGCACAGTTTGTTTGCTTTTTCTGGTGTCTCGAACTCCCGGTATAGATCGGCCGAATCGAGTTTTGCTGAATCGCTCAGCTTGAAGAGGCAGTAGCCCATAGCTGTCTCGTACAGGACCAGCATTTTCGAGATATGAGTACTCTCGAGAGCAAGCAACGGAGCGGGTTTTTGAGTCGAGCGTGGTAATAACTCGACCCACGAAAGGCAACTCACTCAGCATCTCGCTCACCGGGTCACCGTGACTAGGCTCGCCTGGGCAGCGTAAGTAAGAGCCATATTATTGCAGATGGCGCCTTGAAGTCTCTCGTGTCCTCGCTCTTGCAAAAGCAACCATCTATGACCTAACAGCATCACTGAACACGCGTTCTCACAGGAACCTCAGCACTCTCAGAGCCGACACACGTTTTTGTGGCGATTCCACCGTCGAGTGTTTTCTCCCAGTGCGCCAGCTAGTGCTGCCGTCCTGTTTAGCTTGATCGATCGATTCACCCTGCATTCCTTTAGTAGCAACTTGTATGGATGCATTCAGAAATTAATGCAAGAACACTGGTATGGAAGCGGCACTGTAGCAAGTAAATGAATTAATCCTCGTCACTGTCGTCACTCGAGGAGGTGGTGTCATCGTCTTGGCTGAACTGTCCACCAGCAAATTGATTCAATGAAATCGGTCGTCGGGGAGCTGAGGTCGAATCTGGTGACATTGCAGCCGCTAATATATCTTCATCCAACCCCTCTAATTGTTGTTCCATCTCTTGTTCAAACGCATCGAGGTCGATTTCCTGAGTATCATTTTCCACGGGTGGATTACCAACCACCGGATCCCAGTCATCCTCCTCTGAATCCGAATCCCCCTTGAGTGGGAGTCGTGAAGATGGTAGAACAACGGAAGTGGAGGCAGTTGGCAGTGCTAGTTGGGTGGTAGGTGAGGGTTTGGGGACCACTGGGGAAAGTTTTTGGCGTTTAGCTGTACGTGTCGGAACTCCAAAGGCAAGGACCTCCTCCAGTTCTGAATCAACGGCATCCCGAGATTCAGCTTCTACCTTTACCGCCGTCAAATCCTTCGATTTGAGTTTAGATTTGGGGATAGACACCTGCTGGATGGGAGGCATTCTGCGTGGGGGTTTGGGCTTGGAAGCTGGCGGTGGTACCGCGCTGGCAGCGAGGAGTAACTCCTCCTCTTCCTCCTCTTCCTCCTCAAACTTTGGATTCCTTTGCGCCGAGGTGACTGTTGCGATGACTTCCTCAAACTCGTCGTCAGGTTCACCCTCGGCGTCCTCGAGCCCAACTAAATCTTTTTCTAATTCCTTCGTCAAGTCCATGTCGTCGGCAGGTTGAGGTGTGATCGGCATCGCTAGACGACCAGCATTCAGTACGTCAAGGGTGTTCATGAAGGATATGGAGGCTCACGAGAAGCTGTGTCTTGTCGAATTGTAGATGATGTCTGGACCTTGCGCTCGTAACTGAAGGTCATAAACGAGTCAACCTTCTCAAGAGTGAATGTCTGCAAAGTCGTGCACATAAACCAAAGGCCAAGCGGAAGGAACGGGTCACCCACCCCAATGTCTTCATCATAGATTAACACGCAATCGTATTCTTTGACCGTCTGCTCTGACCCTTTGAAGAGGAAGCTCTCTCTTCCCTGTGGACGCCCTCTGTAATCGCCTAACAACGAGAAGAGCACGCACCTGTGAACTTGGTCGCTCCACCGTGACACTTGTCGACTCCTTGGTGCGCTTGACCTCGATTGAACCAGGCTTATTTGGATCGATTGACTCAGGCTTGAAGTTATCTGAGGTGACGAATTGCCCTGTACGTGAGCAGTGTGGGTATGCGAAGGAACGACGTACAACGGAAGGAATAGAAGTCGCGACCAGGGAGGTTGCTAGCGCGCTTCGGGGGAGCGATGCCTTTACGTGCCTTGAGGGCGCGGGCGAGCGAGGGCCCGATGTCTACTTTGTGACGGCCAGAGACGGGCATCCACTGGGCATCGGCTGAGGCCATGGTCTGAGACGGTCGACAACAAGACGCGCGTGGTTGTGTCGGCGACTTGCTTTGGGGCAGTGGACTCTCGCTACTACCACTTCACCCCATCACGACCCTGATACGTCTTGTACATATGGGCTGAGCAACATTTTGCCTTCCCCCGCCCAGCTAGCTTCCCTGCACAACACCGTCCCCATCCGAATGTCTCTTCCCCTCCCTCCCGCGACAATAACTAAGCTAGACGACCGACCCGGCGCCCTCAGTGCACATCACATTTGCCTCGCACTTGAAAACTAAAGGCGAAGATCGCATGCATGCCCAGAGCTACTTGGTTCTTCATGGTTCTTCCGAGATTGCGCGGGTCGGGGTCATTAGGGTCATCCGTTCCTGTGCCCAGGGGGGACAGAAGCTGCCAACCCTTGAAGAGTGCTTTTGGTTATGGTACATCATTCCATGTAAGCTCTGCCTCAGCCCCGCCAGATGAGGGGAATGTAGTTGCTGACGTTGCGTCCAGTCAAAGAGTTCAAAGGGCAGACGCCGACTCCAACTGAGCACCCGAGTCGTCCGTCGTTCGGCAGGCTCAAGGAGGGATTACAGAGACACTGGAGGATCATAAACAAGCAAAGACCCAGGTTGGGGAGGGCGCACACACGTTGGCTGATGCGCTCGCGCTCGAAGTCAGTATTGTCGCCTGTCAGACTTGTGGAGATGATGAAAAGCGCTAGGTTTGACGGGCGTTCAGGTAATTTGAAACTGGTGTGATACAAGTGCGTCTGGCCCCCGAGCTCATGATTCGTTTTGTTAGATTTTGGTACTGTCCTAATCAGATGATAATGGTATTTACTCCTGTGCTCAATTGACGTTGATCCTGAGGGCACCCGTGACGGTCCACAATTCTTGCTCATCGACCATTCGTGAATCACCTGGCCCGTTGAACGACCATCAACCTAGCGCTTTTCATCATCTCGTTTTTCGAGTCGAATGCACTCTGATCGCCCATTGGGTCTCTAAACCTCTCCACATCTGTCGGGAAATGCGAGCTACGCTGAACAATACGAGACCTGTCGAACAATTTGCCCGGGCTAGCGTTGAGTATGTTCGTTTCCTGCCTTTTCACCGCTCAGACTTCCACCTCATCAGGGATGGAATCACTTGGATGTGAATAATCGACGAGTTGGAAGAGGAGACCCCAAGGTACAAGACTTTCATGGCTGGCTACGTTGATGTCCACTCAGGTTGGTGATGATCGGCGTCTTGTATGTCTTTAGAATGCGATGCAGCGTTGACGGAATTTTCTCGGCCGATGAAGT